>JAJIBD010005510.1:0-39370 GCA_021461705.1 Cryptotis parvus | reverse complement strand
TTTACCCCTGTGATATCTCTCCAGAAAATGACCTAATCTTTCTAATCTTTACCCCAGGTGTTATTAAGTCCTTAACTCACTCTTTACTCAGCTTAAACAGAAATTGAATTGCCACCTCTCTTAAGCATTTCCCTTATGAAAGATAGTGAAAGAGGAGTAAGGTTTTTACAGTCTTCTTTGATCTGCTTTCATTATTTACAACTATTCATTCTTAAGACTCTTGCCTCCAGATGTATTGTTATTGCCATCACTTAACAACCATACTTGCAATCTATCCCTGCTAAACATTCATGCTCATTTTCAGCAAAAGTAGCACTCCAGTGCCCATTAATTTTGTCTTCAGTGTCATATGTAACATATCACAAATTTTGCCTTTTACCCAAACTGGGTTTTACTTTTGGTTTTGCTTTTGGTTCTTATTTTATTTTATAATTTTATAAATACTGACAAAATAAATTCCTTTTTTAAAATATAAATGGCATGTCTTCTTTCTCTTTATTTCTTTATTGTTTTGCATTTTGGTTATGCCCTCGCAATGTTGAGGGATCATTACTGGCAGTGCTCAGAGATGGGATACTACATTGGATGCCAGGGATTGGAAATAAATTAGCCTCTTGCAAGGACAGTGCCATTCTAATAGCCCTGTTATTGCTTTTAGCCCCAAACCTTTGATTTTTCTATTAGAACAATTAATTGCCAATAAAGTTTGTTGAGGAAATTTTGACTTTTAAGTGGTACATATGCTTGCTTATTGATACTTTATGTATTTTAAAATATTATAAGCTATAGATCCTGGAAGAATATGTATGAGAAAAAGTTAAATAGTATAATCTGTATTTTGAAGAAAAAAAACTGAATTTTTTTTCATGTGCAATGACACTTTGTCTCTGTAACAGTGGTGCAAAGAACTAAAACTTCGAGAGAAAGAAGATGAAATACGAGAAGCCAAGGAACATAGAGACAAAGAAATAAAGGAGCAGAAACACTTTAGTGAAATTATGAAGAGAAGAAAAGAGAAACTACATAAGAAAACAAAGCCCTACGAGCTTACTCCTGGTATCGACGATTTCACTAGAAAATAAAAAAAAAATACATGATCTAAAAGAGACTAAGAGAGCTACACATTAAATAAATTCTTCTAAAAACAAGAAGCCAATTCTCAAAAAGGAGTTGCTTTTTGTATGCAGCTTGTACCACTGGGGACTGGTACAAGCTGCACACTTGTCATAGTTCAATTTTAAGCAAAAGTTAATCGTATTTGAGTTAAGTAATTTTATAACATGTTCTCAAGAATATGATGATACCTTTTCCTAACTCTTTTCTTGTAATTAAACAACATACTCAGCCAATAATATTGATTTTTGAAATTAGTTGCAATTATCAGTGATCCACTATAAGAATTATTTCTTAAAAATGAAATGATTATCTACATATTCTATAATAATGCTGATACAAGGAAATAAGGCAACTATTTACATTTGTTTCTCATATTCAATTTAAGCAACATTTAATATATAAAAAGTTTGAATTTGATCCTTACTGTATGTCAACAAAGAAGAACAGTCTGGTCATTTAAGTTACTTGGCTTCTTAACATATTTTTAGAGGATACTCCTGTAATACAGTATTTCTATTTTGCAAAATCAGTCTATGAAAATGTATTTGGAAGTCCTTCAGTGAACTGGCTCTCTTAGGAAATGCACTGCACCATTTTTTTAATTCAAATTTTTACTTCATTTGTTAAGTATCCAGCTTCTCTTTATTTTTTTATTTTTAAAAAATATTTTATTATACCACCATGAGATATACAAACCCAAAGATGTTCATATTTGGGTTTTGATCATATAGTGTTCTAGCACCCATCCCTCCACCAGTGCCCATTTCCCACCACCAATGTCACCGATTCCCTTCCCCTCCCCTAGCCTGCTTCTATGGCAGGTTCTTTATCTCTTCTCTCTCTCTCTCTTCCCCCTCTCTCTCTCTCTTCCTCCTATTGCACATTGTTGAAAGTGAAATACCAGCCTAGAAGTGAGCATTGAATACAGGCAAAAGATACACATGATAACCTATAAATGTAAGTATTAAAACATTTTAAGTCATTTAAAAACCACTTGTAAGTGAATCATTTCTAAATGACACATATTGTATCTAATGTTCTTTAGCTATGTAAATAGTTATATAGTATAGTGTTCTAAATCTTATGAAAACAATATAGATAATTACTATGCCTTAATTCCACACTGGGGACTTGGTGATACACACTGCTACTTGATCAGGAAAGTCAAGTTTTAACAACTACTAATCACTCCTGACACTTATTAGTACTTTTGAATATATTTATCCACTAATTGAGCACATTGTAATTGTTAAAATAATTCTATCACTATCTTCCCATTCATAATCAATTTGCTCGAACGGGCTCCAGTAACATGTCCATAAGTCCTTGTCTCATGCTAGTAGAGCCCAAAGGCATCTGCTCGCTCCAGGAACATAAGGAGCCTCAAACCATTATATTAGGTCATAGGGATGACCTAACATAATCGTTACTGGTATTTATCATATCAAATACAACACGGGCAGCTTTCCAGGCTTGCTGTGAGGGTGGCATACTCTTGTCATCACCTCTAAATACAGCATTTATTGATGAACCACATGGCCGCAAACAGCAGCGAGAGCTGGCCTGTGGATAGGCTCATCTGCTGGATTGAGTTCTGACGAGGACGCTTAATAATTTGTTTGTTTTTTGGAGTTACACCCAGCAATGCTCAGGGATTTTTCCTGGCTCTACACTCAGGAATTACTCCTGGCGGTGCTCCAGGGACCACATGGGATGCCCGGGATCAAACCAGGGTTGGCCACGCACAAGGCAAATGCCCCAACCGCTGTGCTTTAAAAAATGCTTTCAAACCTAATTTCCTTAAGAATTGGGTTGAAGAGACTAGAGCAATAGCACAGCAATTAGGACATATGCCTTGCACACCGCGACTCAGGTTCTATCTCCGGCATCCCATATGGTCCCCCTGAGCACTACCAGGATTAATTCTGAGTGCAGAGCCAGGAGTAGCCCCAGAGCATTGCGGGTGTGATGAAAAAAAAAATAACCCGAATTGCATGAAGTCTAAGCCTAAACACATTATGCTTTTTAATTTTACATCCTTAAAAAATTCAGAGTAGGGCTGAAGTGACAGTGCAGAAAATCTTGCCTTGCACACAGCAACATGGGTTAGATCCCTGGTACCCCATATGGTAACTTAAATTAATGAACAGAATACCTCCTCCATTTAAAAGAAATCTCTTCCACCCAGTTGCACTCTGCTGCATGCATTCATTGTTCTAGCAGCATCTAGTCTTTAAAGAATCATTCACAGGGCTGGAGTGATAGCATAGTGGGCAGGGCATTTGCCTTGCATGCAGCCAACACGGGTTCAATCCTGGGAACTCCATACGGACCCCTGAACAATGCTAGGAGTAATTCATGAGTGTAGATCCAGGAGTAAACAATGACCAATGCTTGATTTTGTCCCAAATGCAAAAATTAAAAAAAACACTCAAATGATATTACTTTTCTTATTTTTTACATATCTGAGTCAAGCCTGGCAATGATCAGGGATTACCTCTGGCTCTGTGCTTAGGGACTATCCCATTTGTACTTGGGGAACCATATAACCATATATATTGCTGCTGGGGATAGAAACTGTGTCAGTATTGTATGCAAGTAAAATATCCTACTTATTGTACTCTCTCTTGGTTCTGAATGAGATTACTTTTAACAACAATGATTGCTTAATTTTAAGTTATTAGAAACCAGTTAAAACTATAAAACTGATAACTTTGAAATAAATTTGTTGTGAGTCAGCAGAAGATGGAAAAAAGACTCACAATAAATGAACAGACAGCAAGAGATAACTGAGATGAAGCCAAAAAGAATATGATAAGGATCATTGGGGACTCATAGAGACAGTGGGAAAACCCTGATAAAGAAACAACTACCGACAGGGGACAAACCAGAAAGAAAAGGGCTTGCTTAGCAGCCTGGTGCGCTGCCCAAGCCACACCATTGCTCAGACCCGCCGACCCCCCCTTGTGTCACTCTCCTCCTGACCTCGTTTGTTCTACTCCAGGTGTGTTTATATTTCCCTGCACCCACACACCCCTGCCAACACCAGTGTGAAACACAGGCTTTCACACCCCCAAAACTCAAAACCGCTCAGACACACTAGCATCCGCGGCGAAACAATCAGCTTCTGGATATCCTATATAGAAAAATCGGGGTATATAGCCATATTACTCCCCAAATCCCATAGCCACAATATCTCCACATCCCACAAATTCAGTTAACAACCATTGACAAGCTCCCACTGTACTGCCCAGTCACACAAGTACAGTCAAGTTCAACCTGTAAATAGTCATAATGGTGAGCAATGCAGAATTCCATTAAGCTCCATGAGCGAAGACACCTGCCAAGATGAGCCAAGTAATAATTATTAGCTGTATAACCTCTCTGATAAGAATTTCAAAGGGAGCTGTTAAGGATGCATAAGGGAGCTCAAGGAAGCAATGGAACACAGAGCCAAATAAAATGCAAGAGGACATGAAAGCAGAAGTAAGGAAAATGGAAATGAAAATGCAAGCAGTAATAGCATATATTAAAAATGATGTAGGGGAAATGAAAAACTCACTGGAAGGCCTCCCGCAGCAGAGACACAGCAGCTGAGGAGCAGAATCAGTGAGCTCGAGGATGAGGCGCAAAGACTTTCTTGGCATCAGCGGAGATTGAAAAAAAGACAGTAAATGAACAGACAATAAGAGATAATCAAGATGAAGCCAAAAGAAATAATATAAGGATCATTGGAGTCCCAGAGGGACAAGAAGAAAACCCCGATGAAGTAGCAACCATAGAAGCAATCAATGCTGAGAAGTTCCCAGAACTAAAGAGTGCTTGCTCCCAGATTCAGGAGGCCGAAGGGTACCACTATCACTATCACTATCACTATCTTCCCGTTCATCATTGATTTGCTCGAGCGGGCACCAGTAACATCTCCCTCTGATCTGTCTCATACAAGTAGAGCCCAAGGGCACCTGATTGCTCCAGGAACATAAAGAGCCTCAAACCATTCCATCAGGTCATGGGAATAAGGTCCATAATTGTTACTGGTATTTGGCATATCAAATACGACACGGGTAGCTTGCCAGGTTCTGCCATGATTAATAAATAATGAATTAATATCAGTAAGTTCTGATTGCAAAGGAAATCCCCCAGGACCCAAAAGACAGTGAAAGGTAACTTCCCTGGAGTTGGATTGTGTGAACTCTAATGATTTCTCCTCAGTGAAATGAAAACAAATAAAACTGGGCCGGGAGCTGGCTGAAAATCAGCCAGCAATGCAGAATTCCATTAAGTTCCATGAACAAAGACACCTGCCAAGATGAGCCCAACTAATAATTATTAGCTGTATAACCTCTCCGATAAGAATTTCAAAGGGAGCTGTTAAGGATGCATAAGGAGATCAAGGAAGCAATGGAACACAGAGCTTGCATTTCTTTCATTTACTGTGAGTCTTTTTTCCATCTTCTGCTGACTCACAACAAACTTATTTCAAAGTTATCAGTTTTATAGTTTTAACTGGTTTCTAATAACTTAAAATTAAGTGATCATTTTTGATAAAAGTAACAAGCCCACAAGGTCTGCATGCAGGAGGCCCGGCTCACATTCCCAGTATCACCTAGTTCCCAGAGCACTGCTGAGGAGCAGCCATTGAGCACCAAGCCAGGAGTAGCCCTTGGGCTGCACAGCGTGTGAACGAACCGCAGCTTGTGCCCAAAAGAAAACTGAGCTCAAATATGACATAATATGTCGGGAGCGCCGATGGGGTCCCCCGAGAGTGTCGGGATGTGAGTTCCCTTTTACTCCCGAAGCTGGCAGGGAATGGATGAAGACACAGGAATCCGATGCAATTTTAAAAAGGGTTTTACTATCACAGGATCCAATATACAATCCAAGAGCAGGGAAAACCTCCGGACTCTGGGTTCCCAGCTAGGCCCCAGCCAGGTGTAGGCCAAGATGGCTGCCAACACGTGTTGAGGCCCAACAGAGAATGGAGAGGACAGAGAAGGAAAACACCAAGGGAAGCCGAAATGGCAAAAATGGGAAAAAAGAGGCACTTCTTTCTTCTTGCAGCTTTTTTATTAACATTTTTTTTAATTTTTTAATTTTTTAAAATTTTTTTTTTTTACAATTACAAAGATATACAATTAAAAAGTTCATATTTGGGTTTTGGTCATACAGTGTTCGAGCACACATCCCGCCACCAGTGCCCATCTCCCACCACCAACGTCCCTGGTTCCCTCCCCCTCCCCCAGCCCTCCTCCATGGCAGGTTCTTTATTTCTTTCCCTTTCTCTCTCTTTCTCTTTTCCTTCCCATCCAGACTATGGATTACAGAACATACATTAAAGGGTTGTCATGTGTATCTTTTTGCCTCTATTTAATGTTCAGTTCTAGGTTGGCATTAGTACCCTTGACAATTGTTAGCACACGGTTCCATTTTCTGTCTTACCTAGCCTCTGACTCACACACGTGTGATAATTTCCACCTTTGACAAGACCTCCTGATATATGTTTCATTTGACCTTGGATATTGGTATCATAATATGTATACATATGTTTATGTTATGCAAATAAATGCAGTCATTCTGTATCTGTCTCTCTACTTCTGGCTAATTTCGCTCAACATAATCTTCCCCATGTCCATCCATTTATAGGCAAATTTTATAACTTCATTTTTTCCTAACAGCTGCATAGTATTCCATTGTGTAGATGTACCAAAGCTTCTTTATCCAGTCATCGATTTTTGGGCACTCTGGTTGCTTCCAGATTCTGGCTATTGTGAATAATGCTGCTATGAACATAAAAGTAGGGATGGTGTTTCTGCTGCTTATTTTGGTTTCCCAGAGTAGATTCCTAGGAGTGGTATGGCTGGGTCAAATGGGAGTTGAATTTTTAGTCTTTGGAGGAATGTCCATATTGTTTTCCAGAAAGGCTCTACCAGCCAGCATTCCTACCAACAATGGATGAGTGTCCCCTTTTCCCCGCATCCAAGCCAGCACTTGTTGTTCTTGCTCTTTTGAATATGTGCCAGTCTCTGTGGTGTAAAGTGGTATCTCATGGTTGTTTTGATTTGCATCTCTCTGATGATTAGTGATGATGAGCATTTTTTCATATGTTTTTGGCCATTCCAATTTCTTCCTTGCTGAAGTTTCTGTTCATTTCTTCTCCCCCATTTTTTGATGGGGTTGTTTGTTTTCTTCTTGTAAAGTTCTACCAGTGCCTGATATATCCTGGATATTAACTCCTTATCAGATGGGTTTTGGGTGAATATTCTTTCCCATTCTGTGGACTGCTTTTGTATCTTAGTCACTGTTTCTTTTGAGGTGCAGAAGCTTTTTAGTTTTATGTAGTACCATATGTTTATCTTTTCTTCTAGTTGCTTTGTTAGTGGTGTTTCACCTTGAAGATGCCTTTAGCTTCAATGTCGTGGAGGGTTTTTCCTATATTTTCTTCAATGTACTTTATGGATTCAAGTCTGATATTGAGATCTTTAATCCATTTTGATCTGGTTTTTGTGCATGGTGTTAGACACAGGTCCAAATTCATTTTTTTTACATGTCGCTGCCCAGTTTTCCCAACACCACTTGTTGTAGAGGCTTTCCTTACTCCATTTTAGACTCGTTCCACCTTTATCAAAGATTAAATGAACATGTGTTTGAGGTTGGGTGTCAGGATACTCAATTCTATTCCATAGGTCCACAGGTCTGTTTTTATTCCAATACCATGCTGTTTTAATTACTACTGCCTTGTAGTACAATTTGAAGTTGGGAAAGGTGATGCCGCCCATCTTCTTTTTCCTGAGGATTGCTTTAGCTATCCTTGGGGGGTTTATTGTTCCATACAAATTTCATGAGCGTTTGGTCAATTTCTTTGAAGAATGTCATGGGTATCCTTATAGTGACTGCATTGAATCTGTACAGAGCTCTATGGAGAATTACCATTTTGACAATGTTGATTCTCCCCATCCATGAGCAGGGAATGTGTTTCCATTTTCTTGTGTCCTCTTTTATCTCTTAGAGCAGTGTCTTGTAATTTTCTTTGTACAGGTCCTTTACACACTTGGGTAAGTTGATTCCTAGGTATTTGATTTTCTGTGGCACAATTGTGAATGGAATTCTTTCCTTAATATCCCTTTCTTCTCTTCGTTATTTGTATATAGGAAAGCCACTGACTTTTGGGTGTTGATTTTGTATCCTGCCACTCTACTATGTGCGTCTATTGTTTCTAGGAGTTTTTTGGTAGAGAGTTTAGTGTTCTCTAGGTATAATATCATGTCATCTGCAAATAATGATAGCTTGACTTCTTCCTTGCCTATCTGGATGCTCTTGATGTCCTTTTCTTCTCTGATTGCTATGGCAAGTACTTCCAGTACTATATTGAATAAAAGAGGTGAGAGTGGGCAACCTTGTCTTGTCCCTGATCTCAGGGGGAAGGCTTTCAACTTTTCCCTATTTAGAATGATGCTTGCTGTGGGCTTTTGGTAGATGGCTGTAACTATCTTGAGGAAAGTCACTCAATTCCCATTTTCTGGAGGGTTTTTATCATCACCGGGTGCTGGATCTTGTTAAATGCTTTCTCTGCGTCTATTGATAGGATCATATGGTTTTTATTTTTTCTTTTTATTGATATGATGTATTATGTTGATTGACTTGCAAATGTTGAACCATCCTTGCATTCCCGGGATGAGTTCTACTTGGTCATGATGTATAATCTTCTTGATGAGTCTTTGGATTTTGTTTGCTAATATTTTGTTGAAGATCTTAGCATCCATGTTCATCAGGGATATTGGTCTGTAGTTTTCTTTCTTTGAGTTGTCTTTTTCTTGCTTTGGGTATCACGGTGATATGTGCCTCGCAAAAAGCTGTTTGGGAGTGTTTCTGTTTCTTCTATTTCCTGGAAGAGCTTGAAAAGGATCATCAGAGATTACTTTGAGAGCCTGCATGCCATGAAACATGAGACTCTAGAAGAAATGGATAAATTCCCGAAGTCCTATAACCTCCCACGGCTGAAACAAGAAGACCTCCAATACCTGAATAAGCCTATCACCATTGAGGAAATAGAAACAGTAATTAAAAGTCTTCCCTAACACAAAAGCCCAGGTTCAGACGGATTCACTAGTGAACTCTTGCAGCTTATTTATAGGTAGAAATTCGCCCAAACTCCCCAGTCCAGCCCATTCTGGGCTGGGCTATCTAGAGATAAAAACAAGAAAACAGCTCCATAGAATGTATCAACTTCAGGAGACCATCTGGTTGTGTACAAGGACCCAGAGCTAATTTAAAGCCTCCTAGCAGAGCTGGGAGAAACTACAAGCCAAATGTAACTTCCCTGGCATGAAGGATCAAATGCTCTCAGATAATTTCTCCCAGCACCTCACCTAATATCTTAAGCCAAGATCTGCCTGGAATTGCCTTTATAGGGTAGAGAAGGGGTTTCTGAGATGGCATGTCTCTGTACCAAAGACTAATAAAATGCCAGTTAAATGTTTCTCCAAACCTTCAGAATAGCCTAGTCTACTTCAAGGTAGGTTTGTATTATAGTTGCCTTTGAGTTATCAGGGAGTCATGCTTGCTTGCTTGGAGGCAAACAGCATTTCTCTCTCGGTCTAATTACTTAGAGATCCAACGTGGCCAGGCAAATATGCTGGTAAGATCTAGCTAGTCCCACGATGATTGTGGTAGCATGAGAGAATATTTATAGCAGCTAGTACAGTATACATGGTCAGATAAGACTGCCACATTCAGACTATCCCCCTATCTATGAAGTGACCGGCAGGAGGCAATCCAGGGCAGATGCAGAGGCCTAGGCTTTTAGGTGTCCTGCAACAAGAACAGAGATGGTGGAGAAAGAGAAGCAGTCTTCGCTGTGTTTTTACACCCCTAGAGGGTAACATTTTAAAGGTTTTAGCATCACAGCTGTACAGAAAAGAATTTTGTTTTGCTTTTTTGAGCCACACCCGGCAATGTTCAGGGGTTTCTCCTGCCTCTGCACTCAGGAATCACTCGTGGCGGTGCTCAGGGGACCATATGGGATGCCGGGGATCGAACCCTGGTCGGTGTGGGCCGGCCGCATGCAAGGCAATACCCTACTCGCTGGGCTATCGCTCTGGTCCCCTACAGAAAAGAAATTTAATGTTTCATTGCTTTGAGCCACACCTGGTAGTACTCAGTGTTTACAGCTTAGTCCTGGCAGTGCTCAGAGGAACTTAGGGGAGGCCAGGGTTCGAACTCAGGCCAGTCCTATGCAAGGCAAAAGACCCACCTCCTGCACAATCACTCTGGCCCGAGTCTGTTCTTAAGGTTCCACTCCCAGCAGAGGTTGGAAAGGTAGCAGCTGTTCCTCCTGCTGCTGGACACGTGTGCCAGGGTGGGGCTCAGAGCATCCGACAGGCCAAGCCTGTGGCCCATCACAGGGCCACTTCTGTTGTCACCAATAATCTTAGTAATTTTATCCTGGCCCGAGAACTGGTGACCAGCACAATTCATCCATCGTCTTATTCTCCTACCTCCTAGCTTGTTTCAAAGTGAAAATGGCATTTTGGCACCTAGGGTTTGCTTCCATTGATTCTTAGGGGACTGAGGAGATCCAAGGCCTGACCCAGGATGTTCTGCATGCAAAGCGTGTGCTCAGCCTGTGACCCAGCTCGCTGGCCTGGAAATGATCTTGTTTTTCCTCTTTCTCAAATCCAAAGGAAATAACAGGGTGGGGGGGCAGAGGAGAGACATGGTTTTGGTGGTTGTGCACCTGGGCTGATCCCTGCCCACATTCCCATCCCCATGATGATAAAACACATTTTATTTTGAGGCCAGAGCTGTCTACACTTCCTTCATCAATAAAGCACTGTGGTTTGGGGGTCCCAGATTAGTTACTCTGAGCCTTAGCTTTTACTCGGAGGAAAGGGTTCATTTTGGCTTATTCTACTGGGTGCCAACTGTGCTCCCTCGCCCTGTCACCTCCTCTGACACTTTAGGTGAATCCAAAAATAATAAGCTGCTAAATGCAGGGAAATGTTTGCCACTAAGAATGTGAGGAGGTTGGCGGGAGTGACAGGACAGCAGGGAGGGCGTTTGTCTTCACGTCACTGACCCAGGTTCGATCCCCGACACCCCAGTCATTCCCCTGAGCACCGCTAGGAAGATTTCTGAGTGCAGAGCTAGGAGTAACCCCTGAACATCACTGGATGTGGTCACAAAAGCATCATTATCATCATGTCACTTGTCATTTGTCTTCCCGCTGTTCATCGATTGAACATTGTTCATCATTTGATTTATTCCTAATCAAAATAACAAGAACCATAGATAAGATAGAATACTGAAAGCAGCAAGGCCAAAGAAGGAAATCAAATACAAAAGGAAAAGCCTACGATTTACCACAGACTTTTCAGAGAAAACACGATGAGCCTGAAGACAATGGTCAGATATAGTGAAAAGACTCAACAAAATGAAGGCCTCACCAAGAATTCTTTACCCTACCAGACTCACATTCAGTTATGAAGGAAAAATACACAACTTCAAAGATAAGCAACAACTTAAGACCTTCATAGACTCAAAAACAACTTTAAAAAGAAAGACTGAAGGAGCTTCTATAAGACAAGACAAACCCTAAAAGCGCAACAAACTTATTCAAAAATATGGCACAAAATACTATGACAATAATCTCTCTCAATGACAATGACCTAAATGACCTAAATGTACCAATCAGAGACACAGGGTGGCAAAATTGATTAAAAGAATGAATCCAACATTCTGCTGCCTACAAGAAACACATCTGAATAAAGAGAGCAAACACAGAGTCAAAGTCAAAGGCTGGAAGACCATTCTCCAAACAAACAAACAACTCCCCAAAAAGACTAGTGTGGCCATACTCATATCTGTCAACATAGACTTCAGGCTAAAGAAGGTTAGAAGGGACAGTAAAGGCAATTTATTAATAATTAAGTGATATATATATATATATAATACCAGGAAAAATATTACACTCCTAAACATATATGCACCCAACTAGGTGCCAGCAAAATACTTAAAACAACTAGTAAAAGACTTCAAAGAAGACATTGATAGTAACACAATAGTAGTTGGAGATTTCAACAAGACTGAAACTCACCAAGGTAATACTGACCCTGAAGGAAGAAATAGAAGAAAGAGGACTGGTTGATATATATAGGGCTTTTCATCCCATAAAAGTTGCTGCTTTTATTTTTTTAATTTTTAAAATTTTTTTTAATATACTACCTTGAGATGTACAATTATAAAGATGTTCATAATTGGTTCTTTTCATACAGGATTCCAGCACCCATCCCTCCACCAAAGCACCATTTCCACCACAAATGTACCCCACCCCTCCCGTCCACCCCCAGGCTGCCACAATAGCAGGTACCTCAGTTTCCTCTCATTCTCGCTCTGTCTCTCTCTCTGCATTTCTCTCCCTCTTCTTTTACACACTTTGGCTAGCCCTGCAGATATTTAGAGTTTATCACTTAAGTCTCTTTGTATATATTCAATGGTGAGTTTTAATCTGCCATTACTATTTCCCACACTTAGTAAAACACTAAGTGAACTTGTTAAAGGTGAACAAGCAGTGCCTAATAAAATTTCATGGCCATCCTAGGCTGCCAAAATGAAGAAGGACTAAAATGACTGTCTGCCCTTTCAATGCTTGTACGCTGGCATCGGAAGCATATATTGAGGATCTGATGGTGCAATCGCAAAAGATCAAGTATGACATCATTGGCCTGACTGAGATGAGGAGGCGTCAGTCACATTATGCTGTATTAGACACCAGAGAATAATTGTTCATTGGAACATGTGACGAAAGAGGCATCAGTGGAGTTGGTGTCCTTGTCAACATGAACATGGCTGTCAACATTGATTCATTTGAATGCCTAACAAACCAGATCGGATGATTACACTTGAAGAGATGTGGCCCACTGCCAGCAATTTCTATCTTCATTGTCTACGCACTGACATCCACATACAAAGAAGATGTAATTGAGAAATTCTAAATAGAATTGGAGGAGTTCTATAAAAAAGATCACACCTTCTACAAGATCATAGTTGGTGATTTTAATGCCAAGATAGGACCGAGAAGATCGGCTGAAGAACTCCGCATCAGTACCCATGGCCTAGAATGGAACGAACAGGGTGAGAGACTATCTGAGTTCATCATGTCCACCAAGACCATTCATGGGAACTCACAGTTCCAGAAGGCTGAAGCGAAACGTTGGGCATGGGAATCTCCTGGCGGACAGTTCCACAATGAAATTGACCACATCATCTTCAATCGACGGTTATGTCTGACCGATGTTGCTGTCGCCACCAAATTTAAAACAAGATCGGACCACCACCTCCTTCGTGCAAAATTATACTTCCCACAACTGGGAGAAAAGGCTGCAAAGTTTAAGAAGAGAACTCCCAGAATGACCACCAACTGGGAACTCTTGGCACCATTTCAGTAACATGGGAAGATACCACCATTGACGACATTGATGAAGAATACAACCGACTGGTTCAGCACCTCCATGATTGTGCGAAGAATGCTGAGAGAGAGAGAAAGACACAAAAGGACGCCTGTCTTCAGAAACTCTTGAGCTCATTCGCCAACGTGGCAAGGCGCGAGCCTCAGGAGACCAAATGCTAACGTCCAAGCTTGCTAAATGGTGCAGAGAAGCGATAAAAAGAAGACCTCAAAGACAAAAGAGCAGAAATACTGGAAGATGCAGCAGAAGCTGGGAAAAGCATTCCGCACCACCCGCCTGTCCTTCACCAACTATAAGACCAAGATGACTGACCTCCGACGCCCTGATGGATCTATCACATCTTCCAGAAAGGCAATGGAGAAGATTATCCATGACTTCTACTCAAATCTCTTTGGTAGCCACATCCACCTGCCCACATACCAAATTCCACAGGATGGATATGTCATTCCCAACGTTCTCCCTTCTGAAATCCGACATGCCATCTCGTTGATAAAGAAGGGAACAGCACCAGGCCCAGACAAAGTCAGACCCGAACATCTGAAGAATCTGCCGTCGGTACTCATCAATACAATAGCTCAGCTCTTCACACGTTAGCTGTCCGAATGCAAGGTACCCTCCCAATGGAAAACCAGCAGAACAGTTCTACTGTTCAAGAAGGGAGACATCCACGACATCGGCAACTATTGCCCCATCTGCCTGTTGTCCGTCATCTACAAGCTGATTACACGAGTCATCCTGAACAGGATTAGAAGAACACTAGATGAAGGGCAACCATGCGGGCAAGCAGGCTTCCAGAGAGGATTCAGCACAATCGACCATATCCACACAGTAACCAAGCTCATTGAGGTTTGTAGAGAGTACAAGATGCCGCTCTGTCTCACATTCATTGATTTACAGAAAGCCTTTGATTCTGTGGAGACTGAAGCAGTCATCGAAGCCCTAGCCAAACAGGGTGTTCAAACCCAATACATCAAGATCCTTCGTGAGCTGTATTACGGATTCACCACCAGGATCTCACCATTCTACAAAGAAGTGATCATTGATGTTAAAAAAGGGGTTCGACAGGGTGATACCATTTCGCAAAACTCTTCAGCGCCACCCTCGAGAACATCATGTCACAATTAGAATGAGAAGGAATGGGAGTGAAGATAGATGTTTGGCAACTATACCGTTTCACTGATGACATCGCTTTAATAACACCAAACATTAGCCAAACAGCACAAATGCTGGCTGACTTCGACCGAGAATGTGGAAAGATAGGTCTACAGCTGAATCTAAAGAAACCCATGTTTATGAAGAATGAACTCGTTCCAGAGGCCCCATTCACTCTCAATGGAACAAACATCTCTGAATGCAGCAGTACCTAGGTCGAGAAATCAACATGATCAACAACCTAAAACCTGAGTTGCGCAGGAGGAAGAGAGCAGCATGGAATGCCTTCAGAGGCATCAAAGAAATAAGTAAAAAGGACAAAGAACCTCCGGCTCCAGGCACATCTCTTTGACGTTCTCCCTGAACTAACACAATATGATATCCAAGGTCAGGTGAAATTTGGATCAGGAGGTCTTGCCAAAGGTGGAAACTACTACAAATATGTGGGAGCAGAGTTTAGGTAAGACAGAGAAAGGAACAGTGGACCAATAATTGTCAAAAGTCTATTACAATACACAACATGTGTGAGAGGGAAGAGAGAAAGAGAGAGGGAGAACAAGAAAGAGAAAAAAGATGAGAACCTGCCACGGAGGCAGGCAAGGGATGGGGGAGGGTATCGGGGACATTGGTGGTGGGAAGTGGGCACTGGTGGAGGGATGGGTGCTGGAACACTGTGTGCCTGAAACCCAAACATGAACAGTTTTGTAATTGTCAAAAAATGAATAAATATATTTTAAAAAAATTTGGTCAGCGTCATTGAGGTTATCACATCACACCAAGGAAGAAAGGAAAAAGAAAGGTAAAGGACAGATCTTCCTATAACAAAAACAAAACCTTGTTGGTCTAGCAGAACCAAAGGAATGTTTAAGAAGTTCTGCAGGGAGAAGAAAAAAAAAAGCAGATGGAAACTCCAGTCAACACAAAGGATCAAGAATGGCTGAAATGGTAAACATGTGGGTAAATACAAAACATTCTTTCTCCCCTTTAATGACTTGAAAGCCAACAGAATCAAGTATGGGGTATCTGTCACAATAAAGTGTGTGGTGTGTAGAAGTGAAATGGGAATTGACAACAAGAGAAATAAGTGTTGTAAGTGTGGCTTGGACATCACGTGACAGAGTGTAATGTATTTAAACATAGACTATAAGTAATTATGATTGATAAGTAGCATAAACTAATCAAACAGTGAAAAATTTCTAAAGGAAAAATAGCTAACAGACCAACAGTAGAAAGAAAATGAAATCATAAAATGGTTATGACGCTCAAAGCGCAAAGAGTTTGCAGGTGGGAGCCCAGGTCTATCCCAGGGGATAATGCCCTCCCAGCCCTGAGTTTGAAGTAGATCTCAATCAGCACTAAGTGTGGCCAAAACGAACAAAAAAGGATATAAAGACATGAACAGAGAAGAGCTATAGTACAGTGGGGAGGGACTCTACAGCTGAAGCAAGTTCAATCCCTGGTATCCCTTAAGGTCTGCTGAGCACTGCCAGGAGTAATTACTGAGTACAGAGCCAGGAGTAACCATTGAGCATCACTGGGTCTGACACAAAAAAAAATAAAAGATATTATCAAATAAACAAGGGGCAGAAATAGAGCTCAAAGAACTGGAATATGTTCAGATGCTGGTCTCAGGTTTCCCCAGCACAGCAGGTGTGTGTGGGTCCCGAGCACATACACATGTGTTGATCCCCACCAACATACCTCCTGGTGCTGGGGACCAACACCACAACCCTCAAACACAGAGCCAGGAGAAGACCCAAGTACTACCAGGTGTGGCCCCCAAATAAAAACAGTAACAAAAACAGAAACAAAAAATGAGACTGTAAATCTATGCCATGCAAACGTTAGGTAAAAGAAGGGAAATGGACTCTATGTGACCAAATAAAGTTGACTTCAGAACAAGGTAACAGAATGACTAAAGTACAATCCATCAAGACAGAACGTTGACAGTGCTCCCCTGAGCACCATTAAGGGGCTCAGGGGAGCACTCCACGACTCTCAGAACCCATGTGCAAGTGCAAGACTTTGAGTTTAATCCTCAGTGCCACCAGAAGCTTCAGAGAAAGACCTTAGCACTGTTAAGTAGGGTCCAAATTAAATAAGGAAATAAGAAGGCAGACAATAATTGTCATTTAGTGATTTTTAAATATTACTCTTGTTCTTCTTATCTATTTAAATTTTGCTTATATTTGTTTTATGTAATTATTTATACTTAAACTTCTTTTTTGGTCTTAAAAATACCTTGGACTTAACCCCTTATCAGATGGGCATTCATTGAATATTCAATTTCAATCCATGGGCTGTCATTGTATCTTGTTCTGTTGATTCTCACACTTATGAGCAGTATATGTGTTTCCTTTTCCTCATGTCTTCTTTTTATTTCTTTAAACATCATTTTGTAGTTTTCTTTGTATAGGTGTTTCATGGGGAAGAGCTGCTACTTGCTCTCCCTGTGCCCAGCTGATCATGAGGCCTCCAGGAGGGATGTCGGGTTCTAGCCCTAGCCCACCACCCAAGCAGAGACTCGCAAGAAGCCAGAGGAACCCCCCACACCATGAGGGCCGCCATTTTCCACATCCGGACTCCCCTCTCGTCAGAACTCCACCCAGCAGAAGAGCTGATTGCAGCCCAGCTCATCACTGACACACCCTGCAGCAGTTTTTCCAAGCTCGGACTAGGTATGCCTATCTAGAGACTAACGCACACGGGAAGAGCTGCTACTTGCTCTCCCCTGTGCCCAGCTGAACACGAGGCCTCCGGGAGGGATGGCAGGTTCTAGCCTAGCCCACCACTCCAAGAGCCTCGCAAGAAGCCAGAGGAACCCCTGCACCATGAGGGCCGCCATTTTCCATATCCGGACTCCCCTCTCGTCAGAACTCCACCCAGCAGAAGAGCTGATTGCAGCCCGGCTCAGCCACTCGGTTTTTCTAACTAAATAAATGCTTGAGTCTTGAGGTGACTAGATGATTATCTCATCCACATGGCAAAGCCTGGCAAGCTACCCGTGTCATATTTGACATGCTAAGTACCAGTAACAATTATAGACCTCATTCCCATGGCTTGATGAAATAGTTTGAAGCTCTTTATGTTCCTGGAGTTAGCACATGCCCTTGGGCTATCTCGCATGTGACAGGACATATTGAGATGTTACTGGTGCCCGCTCGAGTAATTGATTATCTACAGGAAGTCAAGTGATCAAGTGAAGTGAAGGCGTTTCACAGTATTAGCTAAGCCAAATTCAGATACTTAATTCTCTGAGGCACAATTGTGAGTGGGATTGTTTTTCAATATCACTTTTTTCTCTTTTGTTATTTGTATATAGGAAGGCCATGGAATTTGGGTATTAATTTTGTAGCTTGTCACTCTACTATAAATATTTACTGTTTCTAGGAGATTTTAGGTTGAGACTCGCCTGAGGCTCGTGCCTTGCCACTCGGCGAATGAGCTTGAGAGTTTTTAAAGACAGGCGTCCTTTTGTGTCCTTCTGTCAGCATTCTTTGCACAATCATGGAGGTGCTGAACCAGTCATTTGTATTCTTCATCGATATCGTCAATGATGCTGTCTTCCCATGTTGCCTCAATGGTGTCAAAGAGTTCCCAATTGGTGGTCGTTCTGGGAGTTCTCTTCTTAAACTTTGCAGCCTTTCCTCCCCGTAGTGTGAAGTAGAATTTTGCACGAAGGAGACAGTGGTCCGACCTTGTTTGGAATTTTGGGGCGACAGCGACATTGCTCAGGCAAAACCTTCGATTGAAGATGGTGTGGTCAATTTCATTGTGGAACTGTTCACCAGGAGATTCCCATGTCCAACGTTTTGTTGCAGTCTTCTGGAACTGTAAGTTCTCATGAATGGTCTTGGTGGACATGATGAATTTAGATAGTCTCTCACCCTGTTTGTTCCATTCTAGGCCACGGGTCCTGATGTGGAGTTCTTTGGCCGATCTTCTCGAGCCTATCTTGGCATTAAAATCACCTACTATGATCTGGTTGATGGTGTGATCTTTTTTATAGAACTCCTCCAGTTCCATGCAGAATTTCTCAATTTCATCTGCCTTGTATGTGGATATTGTTGCGTAGACAACGAAGATAGAAATTGCTGGCAGTGGGCCAAATATCTTCAAGTGTATTCCTCGGATACGGCTTGTTAGGGCATTCAAATGAATCAATGTTCAAGGCCATGTTCTTGTTGACAAGGACACTGACGCCACCGATGCCTCTTTCATTGCATGTTCCTAGGAAGAGTTCTTCTCTGGTGTCAAAAACAGCGTGTTGGGGCCAGAGAGATAGTCCAGCAGGTAGGGCATTTGCCTTGCATGCAGCTGGCTCATGCTGGCCCGGGTTCCATCCCAGCATCCCATATGGTCCCCCAAGCACTGCCAGGAGTAATTCCTGAGTGCAGAGCCAGGAGAAACCCCTGAGCATTGCCGGGTGTGACCCCCAAAAAAAAAAAAGAAAAGAACAGCATGTTGTGATTGATGCCCCCTCGTATCAGTCAGACCAATGATGCCGTACTTGATCTTTTGCGTGTGCACCATCAGGTCCTCTATATATGTTTCCGACACCAGCGTATGTGCATTGAAAGTTCAGACAGTCATTTTAGTCCTTCTTCGTTTTGTCAACCTTGTTTGGCCTTGAAATTTTATCAGGCAGTCCTTGTTCGTCCTACTTAGTGCTGCTGTATTAAGGGCTCTTTCAGGGCTGGGAATATAAACATTTTTATTACTGGTTTTGGCATATTGAATATACATCGGACAGTTTTCCAGGCTCTGCCATGTGGACAGTATATTCTCAGCAGCTTGCAAGGCTCTCTGAGAGGGGTGTGGAGATAAATCACATGGTCTTGCAGTGGCAGCGTGAAATGGGGAGAGCTGGTATCTGTGCTGCCTGGGGTATCTGCTCTGCCTGAGGTATCTGCACTGCCTGGGGTATCTGCGTCTGTGGCTCATGCATTCCTGGGCTTGAAATACTCTCCTCTGAAGGGCAGATTTATGAAAGGTGGGTCCTTGTAGGCTGGGTCTCTGATAAACCAGGCTGGAGATTGGCTTAATCTCTTGGGTGGTGATCTGAAGAGCTGTGGAGTGTGGATTATAGAGATCGCTGCCAGCATGGTGTGGGGATTCTTCTGGGTTCTTCTGAGGCTTTATCAGGATGGTGGACTTAGGCTGGAAGTCACTCTCGTGGTCAGTGGAGTGCAGGGGTTTTAATGGGGAGAGCTGGTATCTGCGCTGCCTGGGGTATCTGCTCCATCACTTATCTCAGAAATCAACCAAATCAGTAAAGTCCCATTTCTTTAAATGCACCACATTGTATTTCAGAACAGCTTCCTTTAGGTTTTGAGGTCACGTGAATTTGATAAGCGCAGTCTGAATAAGCTCCCACTGGCTTCCTGCAGTTTGCTCACCATTCTTATCTTCCACAGGGTATAAGTTTTGTTCTCAACAAGGCATCTTAACGTGTTTGTTTTCCCATAAATCCTTGAAATGTGTTTGAAAGGGTTTAGGAACTTCTCCTGCTCGTAAAAGATCTACCCTAATAGTTACTGTATGATTGGCAGATGGTCTCAAGAGAGGCATCTGCCAATTTTCATATCACCCTAACTTTCATATCAATGTAGTTGCTATGGCAAGTATTTCCAATACTATATTGAATAGAAGTTCTGAGAGTGGGCAAGCTTGTCTTGTCCTTGATCTTAGGATGAAGGATTTTAATTTTTCTCCATTGAGAATAATGCTTACTATGGGCTTGTGGTACATGACTTTGACTATATTTAGGAACATTCCCATTTTTTAGAGTAATCATTATGAACTTGTGCTGGATTTGTCAAATGCTTTCTCTGCACTACTGATATGATAATATGGTTTTTATTTTTCATTTTAGTGGTATAATGTATTATATTGATTAATTTGCAAATGTTAAACCATCCTTGCATTCCCAGGAGAAATCCTACTTGGTCATGGTATAGGTGAGTCATGGATTCTGTTTTCTAGTATTTTGTTAAATATCTTTGCATCTGTGTTTATCACGAATTTTGGTCTGTAATTTTCTTATTTGTGGTATGCTTTTGGTAGTAAGGTGATACATGCCTTGTATAAACTATTTGGTATTATTTCTGCTTCTTCAGTTTCCTCAAAATGCTTGAAGATGACTGACAATAGGTCATTTTAAAGGCTTTAAAGTATCCATCTGGTCCTGGGCTTTTTTGTCTGAGAAGAATTTTGATTACCATTTCAATTTACTCAAAAGTGATAGGCTTTCTCAGGTATTCCAAGTCATCTTGGTTCAGCCTTGGGAGGTTTTAGGAATCCAGGAATATGCCCATTTTCTCTATGTTCTCTCAAAACAATCTTTGATGATCTTCTGGATTTCTGTGATTTCTGTTGCAGTGTCCCCCCTTTTCATTCTGATTTGGTTCATTATGGTCCTCTCTCTCCCTTTCTTTGTGAATCTTGCAAGTGGTTGTGGAGCTTGGTATTTTATTCAAAGAACCAACTCTTGATTTCATTGGTCTTTTGGATATTTTTTGAGATTTCAGCTCATTGATTTTTGCTCTAAGCTTTTGTGTTCCCTTTATTTAAGCTTGGGTTGGGCTACTTTTGTTGGTTGTTTTCTAAGATCTTAAGCTGTGTTGTCAAATTATTTATGTTGGGCCATTTGTTTCCTTTATGCTGAAAGCTTGCAGTTTTATAAACTTTTCTCTTAACACTGCTTTAGCTGTGACCCACAAGATACAGTAATTCATGTCTTCATTTTCATTTGTTTACAGGAATCTTTTGACTTCCTTTTGACAGGAAATCTTTTAATTTCCTCTTGACCCACTGACTATTCAGCAGTTATCTGTTTAGTTTCTACATGTTGTTTGATTTAGTTCTCCATTTCTGTAAGTGATTCACTTCTTTTTTTTCAGTGCATCATGGTATGAAAAACTGTTTGAATCAATTTATATCTTCTTGATTTTATTGAGGTATGCTTTGTGTACTAGCATGTGTTCTATCTTGGAGATTACTTCTGTTTATATCCACTATTCTTTCTTCTTTTTCTGCCTATAAACCAGTATTTCCTTGCTGAGTTTCAGTCATATTGATCTAATAGGAATAATGTAACAGCAGTGGTGAAGTCTCCAACTGCAATTGTGTTGTGGTCAAAGTCTTTCTTGAAGTTTATTAATAGTTGTTTTAACTTTTTTGCTGGCCCTTATTTGTATATGTATAAGTTTAGGAGTATAATTTCTTCCTAATAGCCTATCACTTGATTATTAATAAATGGTCTTCACTATACCTTTTAACCTTATTCAGCTTATAATCTATGTTGTTGTATACTGGTAAGGCAACTCCAACCTTTCTGGAGGAGTTCTTTGCTTGAAGAATTGTTTTCCAGACTTTGGTTTTGAAGCTGTGCTTGCTCTGACTGTTCAAATACATTTCTTCTAGGCAGAACGACTTTGAATTTAGTTTTTAAATCAATTTTTCCAATTATTGTCATTTAAGTGGTGTGTTAAGACCACTGACATTGACAGAGAATTTTGTCATGGAATTTTGAGCCATCATTCTCTATAGATTGTAGGGGTTTGTCTTATTTTACAGTAGCTCCTTCAGTCCTTATAATTTAATTTGATTCAATGAATTTTCTGAGCTGTTGCTTATCCATGACTTTGTGTATTGTTATGTCAAATCTAAATGAGAGGCTAGCTAGGTAATGAATTCTTGGTTAGTCCCTCATTTCATTGTTTTTTTTCCCACTATATCCCACCATTGTCTTATGGCTCGGAGGGTTTCATCTGGTAAGTCTGCTGTAAATTAAGGGATGCTCCTTTATATGAATTTTCCTTTTTGATCATTCTACTTATAGTATTGTGTATCTATATGACATTTGTTGTTCTGATTAGTATATGCCTAGGAGTCTTTTTCATCAGGGACCTTTTAGATATTACTTTCAGGCTACTTGCTTGCATCCTTCAGCTCTACTGAACTTTTAAACAATGATGTTTTTAACTGTTCCTACCTCATTACTCTTGCTTCCACTCCCTCTGGGACTCTGCTGATTCTTATCTTATCCCTCTTGAATTTATCCCAATGTTATCTTGCCTGCTGCTAAGCTATTTTAAGGTCTTTACCCATATTCTGTGTTTGCCTGGTAAGTTCTGCAGCTCATCTTCAAATATCTGATTCTGTCTCCAGCTATTGTCATTCTAATGTTGAGGGCACCCTTTGCGTTTTCATTTGATATACTCATTTTTTTTACTAATGACACTTCTGTTTGTAGTTTTCTTATTTTTATTCTCATTTCCTCCTTATTTTATTGGCTCTTTGTTCCATTGTTTCTTTCATATCCTCTTGTTCTTGATGGAATGGTCTACTGTTTCTTTGAGCTCATTAACTACCTTCACCATTCCTCTTTGAATTCTTTGACAGAGAGATTATGCATGTGGGTATTCCTTGTTGCAGCTTAATGTCTCTTTTCTTCATACATTCTTCATGGTGGGGATCTGCATTGCTTATCCATGATACCATTGTAGTCTGGAGGTGGGTATTCCTGGAGCCCTATCAGTATCCCCCTATCACAGCTAGATAGGACCTTAGGAATTCCAGTAAATTTTGTCTCCTCCTTGTTCAAGTATATTACCTTAATCTTTAGTGTTCCTGTGTGTCATATGTGGGACCTCTAGCACTGATTCAGAAAACGTATTCGTAGTCTTTAATATGCTGCTAATTTTAGATTGGAATCATACTGATTTTTGTTTGCTGTTATTTTTGTGAATGTTAGGTGTATGTTTTATTTTCTCTTGGCTCAGTGTGGTTATGGTGGCTAGGTTTCCATTTTAAGATAAGTCCAAGATGTTTGTAAAATACAATATGGGAGGGAAATTTTCTTTTGACTGCATGAATGGTCACTGCTCAGGAAGCCACTAATCCCCAGTGCTGGTGTACCAGAGGGGGATACACAGGATACATGTTATTCATGTACAGCCCCCATGTTCACAGGGACAATCTCTGCCAGAATTCTGGGAAACATGGTACTTTTTTCTTTCACCTGATCATGTAGCCAGCCGCTGCACTGGGGTGCTGGACTTTTCCCTTAATGTTGCTGTCAGTCATGCCTAAGAAGTCATTCTTTAAGATGGCAATAACATTCAGCAGAAAAGTGAAAGATGAAAAGGGTGTGCTTGGGGCGGAGCGATAGCCCAGCGGGTAGGGCGTTTGCCTTGCACGCGGTGGGCCCATGCCGGCCCAAGCTCGATCCCCGGTATCCCATATGGTCCCCCGAGCACCGCCAGGAGTGATTCCTGAGTGCATTGCCAGGAGAAACCCCTGAGCATTGCCGGGTGTGACCAAAAAAAAAAAAAAAAAAAAAAAAGAAAAGGGTGTGCTTATTCAAACCCTAATAGAGCATAGAAATAACATAAACCTAGGGTTACTTCTCCCATACCTTTCTACTCATTTTTTTATCTTCATAGAGAGAGTGCACATAAATTTTCAGACTTTCCAAGTAGCCTCATAAGTCTTATCTTTCCTACATGGGTAAAAATCTGCTACAGAACTATTGCTCCATCAATGTTTTCTTTCCCTTACAAGTCACGCTCACCATTAGATTTCTATTGTGTATCATCTTCCATGCAAACTCTTATATTCTATTTGACCACAATGTTATTAGATTGTCATTTCAAATGATTTCTATTAACTTTTGAAAGAAGGAACAATGGGCTTCAGATGTGGGGAAAGGTCTCTGGAGAATTCATTGCTATGTAAAAGCAGTTTTACAAGTCCTGTTGCTTCTGAATCACTTTTATAGATAACTAGTGACTATCAATTTTAAAATATTGTTTCTTTAAAATATTTTATTGAATCACCATGAGATACAGTTATAAAGGTGTACATGGTTGAATTTCAGTCATACATTGTTCCAGCACCTATCCCTACATCAGTATACCTTTCCTACCATCTATGTCCCCAGTTGCCTTTCCTAAAACCAGCATCTTGTGCCTCTATGGCTGGCTATTTTCTTCTCTCTCTTTATCTCACTTCTTTTGAGCATTGTGGTTTTCAATACAGGTACTGAAAGGTTATTATGTATGTTACTGACTTTGAACATGCAATTATTATACAGAGTGATCATTTCCAGCTATCATTGCCATAAGAGTCCCTTCTCTATCCCAGCTACCTTTTTCCAAGCTCTTGAGGTGTGTGGAGCAATGCTCCCTGCCCTAGTTTCTATTCCTTGGTATTAGTCTCATACTACATTTTCTTATATCCAACAAGTGAGTGTGATCATCATATATCTGTCCCTTAACTTTTTGATTAAGTTAATTCAGCATTATGCTTTTCATGTCCATCCATTTTAAGTAATGTTCATGACTTCACTTTTCCTAACAACTCCATGTTATTCCATTGTGTAGATGTTCTATAGTTTCTTTATCCAGTTATCTGTTCTTAGGCACTCATGTTGTTTCCAGAATCTGTTTATTCTGAATATTGCTTCTCTGAACATGGAAGTGTAGATGATATTTCTGCCATATGTTTTTGTGTCCCGGGATATAATCCCAGAAGTGGTATTGCTGGGTCATATGGAAGATCAATTTCTGATTTTTTGAGAATTGCCAGTTTTCTCTTTCCCTAAAAGGTTGGACCAGCTGGCATTCTCACCAATGAACGAAAATCCCTCTCTCATTGCACCTATATCAGCATTGGTTTTCTTGATCTTTTTTTGGTATCTGCCAGTCTCTCTGGTGTGAAATGATATCTCGCTGCTCTATTGCTTTTTCATCTCCTGATGTTAATTTATGTAGAGATTTTTTTTCATGTACCACTTTGGCCAATTGTATTTCTTCTTTGAGAATGTTTCTATTCTTTTCCCCCTATTATTTGATGGGGAATCAAATAATATCAGAATCAGATTTTTTTTCTTCTAAAGTTCTACTACTACCTTAAATATATTGGATATTATCTAATTTGTATTGAGTATGTGAATTTTCCCATTAAGTGGGCTGTTTTTGGATCTTGGTTAGTTTCATTTGAGATGCAACATCTTATTAGTTTTATGTATTATCACTTATTTATGTTCACTTCTACTTGCTTGTTCAGTGTTAGAGATGCCTTTAGATTCAGTGTCATGAAAGGTTCTTCCTACATTTTCTTCCTCATATCTTTTCAATTCACATCTGCATTGTCAGATCTGACTTTTATGCCTTGCATAAAAGAGAGATCCGAGTTCATTTCTTGCATGTAGCTTCCCAGTTCTTCTATCATGACTTGTTGAAGTGGCTTTCCTTGATCCACTTCACACTTCTTTTTCCTTTATCAAAGATTAAGTGGACATTTGTTTGAGGGTCAGGGTATTCATCTCTATGCCACTAGCCTACAGGTCTGTTTTTGTTACAATACCATGGTATTTTAGTTACTACCACTTTTTAACAGTTTGATGAATGGGAAGGCAACATCTCCCATCTTCTTTTCCACAAGTATTGTTTTTAACTATTCAGGAGCTTATCGTTCCTGTGAATTTCAGGAGTGTTTGATCAATTTCCTTGAAAAATATCATGAGTATCTTTATAGGGACCACATTGAATCTCTAGAATACTTTGAGGACTCCTGACATTTTGATCTTTTAATCCTCCTAATCCATGAGCAGGGGATGTGTCTTCATGTCCTCATGTCCTCTTTTATTTCTTTTTTTTTTTTGCTTTTTGGATCATACCCGGCGATGCTCAGGGGTTACTCCTGGCTCTTCGCTCAGGAATTACTCCTGGCAGTGCTCGGGGGACCATATGGGATGCCAGGGATTTGAACCAGGTTGGCTGCGTGCAAGGCAAACACCCTACCATTTGTACCATTTGTGCTATCGCTCCGGTCCTTCTCTTTTATTTCTTGAATTAGCATTATTTAGTTTCTTTATACAGATATGTTTTTGTTCCAAAAGTTAAGGTGGTATTTTATACTTTGGTTAAGCTGATATTGAGGTACTTGATTTTCCCAGGCACAATTGTGAATGGATTATTTTTTTTAATATTCATTTTTCCTCTTTTATTAGTTATATATCAGAAAGCCATGGGCTTTAGAATATTGATTTTGTAAACTGCCACTTTATTATACAAACCTAATGCTTCTGTGTTGGATGACAGACATAACTAGTTTGGGAGCTTTGATGTTTTACCCACACACAGTTTAATCTTAAACCAAGGTTTATTCTAATGAGATCTCTCTTCTATGTAAACACTGATGGAGGGTGTGGCAATTACAGCAGTCACCTTGACTCGAATAAATTCTGACTTATTATACATCTACTAAGACTTCTATGTTATCTAGATTGGGCACAGCTCCTCTTTATACCCACTGCACCCTGTGTGGGACAGTTAGAATTTACCAGGATACTACCACCCTGGCTACTTTGAGACTATCTTTAATATGTACATATTATGATACCAATATCCAAGGTCAAGTGAGGTCTTGTCAAAGGTGGAAATTATCACAAAACTCTATAATGAATCACAAACGTGTGGGAGTCAGAGGCTAGGTAAGACAGAAAATGGAACAGTGTGCTAACAATTGTCGAGGGTACTAATGCCAACCTAGAACTGAGCATTAAATAGAAGCAAAAAAGATACACATGACAACCCTTTAATGTATGTTCTGTACTCCATAGTCTGGAAGGGAAGGAAAAGAGAAAGAGAGAGAAATGGAAAGAAATAAAGAACCTGCCATGGAGGAGGGCTGGGGGAGAGGGAGGGAACCAGGGATGTTGGTGGTGGGAGATGGGCACTGGTGGAGGGATGGTTGCTGGAACACTGTATGACCAAAACCCAAATATAAACTTTTTAATTGTATATCTTTATAGTTGTAAAAATAAAAAATTTAAAAAGGGAAAAAAATTATCTTTGAGGGAAAAAATGATTATAGGAAGGATCATACTAGTTTGCCCTCATGTAGGCGAGTGTGACCCTTTCAGAATACAGACAACAAGATACTCAGAATAACCCTGGTGCAGATGATAAATAAGAAGGACCTTGTAGGTACCATCTAGATTACATGAAGCCCATGAAATTAAGATGTAATACTTTATATCAGTCCTCCAGTGTTTTACATAAGAGATAATCTCGGAAGAGGGGATTAGTCCTTGGCATAATCCTTTGTCCATACTTCTAATATGGTGTTTCGACACCCTTCTACAAACTGTTTAGGGTTCTTTGTTGACAGGAAATCCTGTCAAAAGATAGGATTACTTTGGTGTACATAATGAAACTGACTTGAGGCACTTAGCCCTTCCCCCCCACTTTTTCCTGCTCCTTTTGGGTAGGACTCCTCATGGGTGAGATTCTCTCTCTTTGGTGGGAGACTTGGGCTCTCTTGTATGGTCTAAGTTCTGACCAGAGCTAGAGTTCATTATATTGGATTGCAGTGGTAGAGCTTTTGTACTATTAAAAGCATTTTGGAACTGTGCCGGACTCATGAGTTTTTATCCATTCCGCTGGTGGCCTCGGTTATAAAAGAAAACTTCTGTCCTGATACTGTTGGGGAATCCAGCAGCTCCCGGTACTTTTGAAAACTTTTCTGTAAAGTGCTTAGGATTTTCTAAGTACAGTATAATGTCATCTCAAATAGAGATAGCTTGACTTCTTCCTTTTCTGTCTTCATGCCCTTGATATCTTTATATTACCTAATTGGCATGGTAATTACTTTCAGTACTTTATTAAAAAGAAGATTATTCTGATTTCTTGATGCTGTAAGTTCTGTGCTTTAAATGGAATCACCATTTTAGACATAGGTTTATTTATTTTATTTGTTTCATTGTTTAATCTGTTCCCACTTGTTCACCTGCTTTCCTACTTGTACATGATTTTAGTATTTCAGTACTATTATATTTACCGCTATGATTATCTATTTTCCCCCACTAATTTCTTTCCTATATTAGAAATGTCATTTTCTTTGAAGGAGGAGGATAAATGTTTTTATTTTTCACAGAGAACAGTTTTTTGTTCTTAAGATATTATTTTAAATTATAAAAGTTTTAAATCCTGGCTTTTCTCCTGTGATCACCATGGCAAAAGTTAGAATGTAGGTAGGCCTGACTACATATTTTAGTTAAGCTTCCTGGTAGCTTTCAGAATATTAGACAAGTCACTTATAGAACCCAGATTTAATAATTTACAAGGAGAGGTTGGTCAGTCATAAGTGAATTGGCAAAAACAAAAACAACCCTATCATTTAAAGAGAGAAAATAATTTTCTTATAGGTTAGAAACAGAAACATTAGAAATGTCACGCTAACATAGAAACCCATTATCAGGAAACAGCTTTCATCCCGCGAGGGTCAGGAGGATAGGAAAGAAGGGGTAGGTTATTACAATTTAGAAACCTTAAATACTGTCCAAGTGAGTGCTGACTGCATACCTCTGACAATAAAGCATTCAGAAAAGCCTTAGGAACGGTGGGAAGTAGGTGTTTTGCAGAGACAGTAACAAGTTGCCACTGAAACCACAGTGTACTGTGAGCAAGAGAAGAGAGTATTTGTTCTCTTGTTTTCTTTTTTTTTTATCTGAAAGAGCTTTTTTTTCCGTGCTTCTGTTCCCATAATCACATAGCAGAAGGAAGTGTTAATATAGAGCTGAAGAAACTGAATTACCAGAAAAATAAACTAGCCAAAAAAAAGTGTAGCTCAATGCTAGGAAAATTATTAGGTCACACAATCAAAGTTAATACCTGCACTTTTCAATCTACACTTTTTTTTCCCCTCAACCATTCCCAGAATCACTTGTCCCTGAATGCTTGAAAGAAAGCATCACTTTTTTAAAGTGACATAAATAGCTTAAGACAAAAAATTACTACAATTTGTCTTTATGTCTAACTATGTATTAATCCAACAAATACTTAACACAAATTCAGTTGGAGCCCTTTAATGAATAGGGAGGGCTGTGTGCAAGGTTAACAGTTGAACCTCCTGAACTTGCCATACCATCCTTCCAAAGTAGCTCACATTACTTAGGAGCATTTGGCGGAATGTAATGCGTAGAAGTCATTTTGAGACACAGTATCCGTATAGAATGGTTGTCAGCTCTCATTAATCAAGTCTTCTACCTTTGCCAGTAAAATCCTGTCTTCCACATATGACTATAACTGTGGAACTGTCCACTTGTTGATGTCAAGTGACCCTTATTTTGTTTTTGGGTGTTTTTGGTTGTTTAGATTAGGTAGAAAAATCTACCTAATCTAAAAATAGGTAGATTTTTCCTACCTATGGCTTCAAAAGAGTTACATTTATTTTCAATACATTCTGGTACTGCTTATAACCCAGGAAGTAGTAAATGCAGATTCACCTTCCCACAACATCATCACCATACTACTGTATCCATTCCACTTGATTTAGAGCAAGATCTTACAACTGTGGCACTTTTGACACTTGAGTAGGGACAATTAATTGTTGAGTGTGTTTGTGAATTTTATGTCGCTTATTAGTACCCCAAGTTCCGGCCTACCACCGACAAGTAGCTGCTTCTCTCCCTGACTCCTGCCAGTTTTGAGTATCCTAGGAACATGGTTGGTTGCTCCTGGTTGGAAATCACTGGTCAATACTGAATTTGATTTCAAACTTCATAGTTATTGAATCTGGTGATTGATTCAATGTTGCTTTCAAATTTTGTTCAACTCTTCATACTTTCTTCAACTTTTCTCACTTTTCACTGAGCTGCTGAACCAGTAAAAAAAAAAATCACGATCAGTTTCACAAAGCCTCTATTTTCTGCCTCCCATCTCAAGTTTCTTAAGTGGGAGCATGAAGTTAAGCACCCTATTTGTTTTATAGGTGATGAATCATTGATCCTTTTTAAAATAAATGTCCTTGTGAGCTAAATACAAATGAAGATACACAAGAAACTTGCTCTGCTAATGCTAAAGTAGAAAAGACATTCCCAGTAATAAATTCAATCCATACTTCTTGTCTCCATTTTCAGTTAGGCCCTTAAGACTTGAAGCATTTGTAAGTCTACTAATTTTAGGTACTCTTTGTTTCATGAACTGTATGTTTTTAGAGCAAACATCATTTTAAATTATCTTCTCCTGCAATGTAAATTCATATATTTATATAGTTTTGCAAATTCTGTTGATGATTTGGTTATGTTGGAGCAACATGCATTTTTAAAGCAAGATAGATCTCAGGGATAATTTGGCTATAATGATATTCAAGCTCAATTTTTCCCCTCCAATCATTCCAGCTAAACAATCTATTTGCATAATATCTACTTGTCCCTTTAAAAATTCTTGCTGTATTGAATAGCCAAGAATAAACAAAACAAAATATGTTTTCATAGCATTTTTTAAGTCAGAACATCACTGCGCTACCCAATTCTAGTGAAATAGTCCTAACTGGTGCTTTAATTTTGAAAAGTTAAATTCTTTTAAAGATTAATGAATAAGGCAGATGTCAAATATTTCAAAATAAAAAATGTATTTTGTGTCCTGCTCCTTTATTCTGACCATTTACTGTTTCTTGTTATTTTATATAATTTCCAGTTTTATATTAATATTATTACACCCTTATAAATAGTCATTGTTTTATTTGCTTCCCAATTAGAATATCGCTCATATATTAATTCATGCCAAATTTCTCTGAGAGTTTCAAAACTATGTTAAAAAGCAGTTGTGAAATATCTGTACCTGATAATAGATTTTTACAGTTTGTACATTTTAGGTTGCTTATTAGCACCATGGTTTCTGCCTACTAGATGCCAGTATTTCCTTCTCTGCCTGACATTTGTCAGTCTTGAATATATTAGAAACATGGCTTCTCCTGGTTGTAAATGGCTGGCCAATACTGAATACAGATTTTGACTGTTATGTATGATGTTGACTGTGAACCCACAGTCATATATGAAACTTATTCTTTGCTATAAACTGGGTTTAAATCTTGCCAAAAGTATTTAGCATCTGTTGATATAGTTTGTAATTTTTGCTTTTCTTTTTTGTTCATGTGACATAGTAAATTTATTTGTATATGCTGAACCATGTTTCATCCTTGAATAAAGCCTGTCTTTTCATAATGGTGATTATTTTTGATATGTATTTGGATACAATTTGCCACAAAATTTTCAGTTAGTTTTATGTTTGAGAGACTATAGTTTTTAAAAAAAATTTTATTACACAGCTTTTATAGGTGGAAGCAACCCATGGAGCTGACCTCCCAGTAAGGGCTCGGCCAGCCCCTGGCTGAGTCCAACATTTCTCCAAGGGTTTGCTCTCATGGGCGGGAAGAGACCATGCTGGCCGGACTTGAGTGGAGTTTTGGGCCCTGCCCTTTCCTTCCGCCTCCATGCCAGTTGCCCTGGAAGAGAGGGACCCACCCATGCCAGACTCAGCTAATTTGCAACCCCGAAGAGATCCAGACCCATCTACTTCAGACCCACAGCTGCGATGCTTGGCCGCCCCATGTGGAAGCAACCCATGGAGCTAACCTCCCGGTATGGGGCTCTGCCATCCTCCTGGCCGAGTCCAACACTGCTCCAAGGGTATCCTTTCATAGGTGGGGAGAGATCACGCTGGCTGGACTCGGAGTGGAGTTTTGGGACCTGCCCTTTCCTCCGTCTCCATGCCAGTTGCCCCAGAATAGAGAGAGACCCACCCACACCAGACCCACAGCTCCCTAAGCGTGCAGCTGCCATATTCTTAGACAATGCTGATTTTAGGATAAGGTCCTTCCCAAGATCTTTCACATTTATACATTGTATACAGTTCTAGACAGGCTCTAACTGATACCAGTAAGCCTAGCAAGAAGCCAGAGCAAACCATACATCATGCAGTCAGTCATTCTCAACATCCAGACTCCAGAGTTCCTCAGAGCTCCACCCAAGAGAAAAACCTGATCTTCCCCCTTTAAGTTTCATTAGTAAATGCTTGAGATGAGAGTCTTCTACTGAAACTATACCACCTACACGGCAAAGCCTGGCAAGCTACCCATGTTTTATTTACTTGCTATGCCAAAAACTAGTAACAATTATGGACCTCAGTTCCATGACCTGAAGAATGGTTTTGGGTTCCTCCTGTCCCTGGAGCAAGCAGATGCCCTTGAGTTACACTTGCTTTTGACAGGACTAATGGAGATGTTACTAGTGACCACTCAAGCAAATCAATTAACAATGGGAAGACAGTGATACAGTGATATAGTGATTACACCACTTTTAGACATACAATTGCAAGATGCTCATGCTCGAAGTTTTGATTCTACAGTGTTCCAACACATATCCCTCCACCCGAACCCATCTCCCATCACCAATGTCTCCGCCTCCCTCCCCCTCCCGCACCCCAACTACTTGGCGGTTTCTTTATATCTTTTATCTCCTCTCTATCTCTCCCTCCCGCCTACCTTTCCTACACATTGTAGAATGTAGTACATTAAAAGGACATAACTGTTTTCTCTAGTTTGATGGACTGTATGGCTGCAAGCAGACATGCAACTTAGGGGCCTCATGGTCAGCATCCGGACAGCGAAAATGGCACCTAATGTGGTGGGTATGTCTCATCTGGCTGCTTCCGGGGATCCTCCAGAAGTGATGGGCCAATACCCAAAACCCATCTGTCCTCCTGGTGGCCTCATGGTCAGCTGACCTAGGGGAGAGCTGAGTTCCAGTTCCCCAGCTGGGTCTGAGACTCTGCATGCTATGGCTGGTCACCCCAGTGCAGCTCTTGGGCAGGGCTACTGGTCTCTGACAAAATGGAGAGGGAAAGGGGTGACCCCAGCTCCAGCTGACAAATTCCTGGTGCTTCCCACTTCTGGGAGCTGCGCACCTGGGCTAGAACTCATTTTTGCTTTGTTAATATAAGATTAACATTAATCTTACATTAACATAGCCCTGCCCAGGAGCTGCCCTAGGGTGACCAGTCATAGCATGCAGAGTCTCAGACATGCATATTTTGAGCCTGTCTTTGCTCCGATTGTTCAGGTGTGTTTCTTGAAGGCAGCAGAATGTCAGATTCAATTTTTTGATCCATTTTGCCACTCTGTGTCTCTTAACTGGTACATTTAGACCATTGACATTGAGAGAGATTATTGTCATGGGATTTTGTGCCATCTTTCTGTATAGGTTGGTTGTTCTTTTGGGTTATGTCTCATCTTATAGTAGATCTTTCAGTCCTTCTTTTAAGGTTGGTTTTGACTTTACAAAGTTCCTAAGCTGTTGTTTATCCAAGAAGTTTTATATCTGTCCTTCAGATCTGAGTGAGAGTTTAGCTAGATAAAGAATTCTTGCTGACGCATTCATTTCATTAAGTTTTTTTTACTATATCCCACCACTGCCTTCTGGCTTGGAGGGTGTCTTCTGAGAAGTCTGCTGAAAGTCGAATGGTTGCTCTTCTGTACACAATTTCCTTCTTTGATCTTGCTGCCTGAAGAATTATGTCTCTGTCTATGGCATCCATTACTTTGATTAGGATGTGTCTTGGGGTCTTTCTATTGGGTTCTCTTCTTGCTGGTATGCGTCAGGCTTCTTGGATCTGGATGCCTTCATCCTTTAACTCGGGAACTTTTCAGCCAGGATGTTTTTAACTGTTTTAATTTCCTTGGAGTTACTTTCCTGTCCCTCTGGGACTTCGATAATTCTTATGTTGTTCTGCCTGGCTTCATCCCATTGTTCTCTGCTCCGTTGCTGATCCATTTTCCAGTCTTTTTTCCATTTTATGTAGTTCTCTGAGTGCTTTCTGCAGCTCATCTTCAGTCTCACTGATTCTCTCTCTTCCGCTGCTGTCATCCTACTGTTGAGAGCCCCTATTGTGCTTTTTATTTCATCAACTGAGTTTTTAAGCGATGATATTTCTATTTGTATGGTTCTAATTTCTGCTTTCATTTCCTCCCTAAATTTATTGACTGCCCTTTCAACTGCTTAGCTTATGCTCTCCTGGATTTTATTGGACATGTGCTCCATTTTTTCGTTGAGCTCCTTAAGCATCCTACCAATTTCTTCTCTAAATTCATTGTCAGAGAGATAATGCACATCTGCATTCTTTTTTGAGTCTTCAGGGTTGATTCCTTCATCTGTTCTTCAAACTGGGGATCTGCGTTGTTTCCCCCATGGTGTTGCAGTGCTCAGGGATAGATTCCTTTAGTGTACTGTTTCTTTTTTTATTGAGGGTATTACCTTCCCTTGGTGTTACATTTCTTAGTATTTGTATTAATAAGCGGCAGTGTGAGCGGCTGCCCACCCAGCCAGCTGCACACCTCAGGGGAATACCTGAGGCAGACACAGGCCAGTGTGAGAGTTCAAAATGTCCGTTTACTTATGCTTCAGCTCGGACTTCTGGGGGTTGTAGTTCCACCTATGCCGAAGCCTCGGGCTCTACCACGACCCCAGGCACCCGCCCGGCCAGCCACACACCCCAGGGAGAGTACCTGAGGCGGACACAGGCCGGTGTGAGAGTTCAAAATGTCCGCTTACTTCCGCTTCTGCTCGGACTTCTGGGGGGTTGTAGTTCCACCTTCTGCAGAGGTCTGGGGCTCTACCACGACCCCAGGCGCCTGCCCGGATGCCGGGATCGAAACTGGATTTGTGGCATGAAGGCAAATGCTCTACCCACTGTGCTATTGCTCCAGCCCCGGTATGAATTATGAAGATAGATCTTCACCTATGAACCCCTTTAAGATTTAAGGTAGTGAAATCCCTAACAAGTGAATTGTTGCAAACAAATAGTTAAGGGGACCCTAGTAATCACCTTTTATGAAGTAATAATAAAGATAAATTGCACAGCCCTTGTGTAGCCCTTTGAAAGGCAAGAGGCCCATATTGGTTTGAAATGCAAATCCTGAGTTCCTTGGAGATGGATGCACCAACCAATATGAGTAGCTTCTCAGCAAATAAGAAGCTATAGGAGACAGAGAGGTCATGATAAGAATGATCATTTTACATGGTGGCACTTCGGCTAGTCATTTTTATCTTTTAGAATATTTTATCTGGTGTTTTTTCTTCTACCTTGTGGAGATTGCTAAGAAGTCTCAGGATCCCTGTAGTGCCTTTGTATGTTTTGTGATTTTAATTTAACAAGGATTTTTTTTCTTTCTGCTCTTGGGCCACACCTGTAATGCTCATGGGTTATTTCTGGCTATGAACTCAGGGATCACTCCTCATGGTTCTTGGGAGACAATGTTGGGTGCCGGGATCAAACACGATTCAGTTGAATGGCAGGCAAATACCATACTCTCTGTCCTATATTTGGTCCTCAACTAGGACTTTAAATGTTTTTAATTATACCACCATGAGGTATAGAGTTACAAAAGTGTTCATTTTTAGGTTTCAGTCATACAGGGTTCCAGCACCCATCCCTTCACCCATTTCCCACCACCAATGTCCCCTGACTCCCCCTCTGGCAGGCAATTGTCACTTCTCTCTGTATCAGTCTGTCTTCTCTCTCTCTCTCTCTCTCTCTCTCTCTCTCTCTTAAACATTGTGGCTTGAAATACATACATTCAGAGGTTATCATGTACATCATTCCGCCTACTTTCAATGCTCTATTCTAGTGTTATTATCGTTTACAATTATTAGTACACTGTTCCTTATCTGTATTACCTAACATCTGACTCCCGCATATTTGCAGTAGGTTCTACTACTAAAAGCGAACTCCTGATTCATGTTTTGTCTGGCCTTGGATATTGGCATCTATTGGGTGACATGCCCTACTGAGCCTTAGCCTCCAGCTACACTTAACTTATGTGAAGAGCTGGTGTCTGCCTTTGGGGAATCTCTGGATCAGACACAATGGGATTTGGGGCAGAATTAGACTGATTTAATAACTTTATGGCATAAATATTTTTATCGTGAATCTTGCTTGCCCCAGATCAACATTCTGTGTTCCCACAGGTCCCCGCATGGAACATACATATAGGAATTCCAAGAGTACTTGACCATGTTGGATCTACCATAATGTAATCAATTTTTCCTAGTTCAGAGACATGCCAGTGAGTCTATGGGCAAACTGATGTGTCTCTGATTCTAAAGGTAATGCCAAAGTGTATTATTCAGATGGATTTTGGACCTTAGTGGTATCTAGAGTCTGGGATCTGCTAACTATATATCCATGCCGTTTCCTACTAGTAAAGTTCTGAACTGCCTTCTGGTTTAGAGATGCAGCCGCTCCTCCTCTGATGGGAGTTTTTGCCTCAGGGAATCAGATTTGGCTTTTGTGAACCTTGAGCCATAAAGGCCCACCTAAAGATCTACAACTAAAAAGGGTTGATTGCCTGGCTTTATCTCTAGATAGCACAACCTATGATGGGCTGGGTTAGAAGATTTTGGTGGACTTCTGTCTATAAAATAAGCTAGGAAAAAAGAGGAACCATTTGCCATTTTGGTTCACTTGGCTTTCTGCTCTCTTCTATCCCTCTCCATTCTCTGTTGGGCTTTTAGGCGTGGTGGCAACCATCTTGGCCTACAGTGACTGGGGCCCAGGTGGGAACCCAGAGCCCAGGGTTTTTCTTGTTCTTGGATTGTATATCAGAACTTGTGAGAGTAAAATCTTTTAAAACTGTGTCAGATTCCTGAATTTTCTTCCATGCCCCGCTGGCTTCAGAGGTAGAAGGGAACTCATTTTCTGGTACTACTGGGGACCCCAGCAGCTCCCCAACAGGTATCATGCTATTTTTCTATATCCCGCAAATAAATGCAGTCATTCTATATCTGTCATTTTCCCTCTGGCTAATTTCATACAGCATGATCCTCTCCATGCCCATTCATATATAGGCAAATTTTATAACTGTTTTTTTTTCTAACAGCTGTGTAGTATTCTATTGTGTAGATATACCAGAGTTTCTTTATCCAGTCTTCTGTTCTCCGGCACTCTGGTTGTTTCCAGTTCTGGCTATTGTGAATAGTATTGCTATGAACAAGAAGTGTATATGGTGTTTTTACTGTGTTTTTGGATCACAGGGTATATTCCCAGATGTGGTATTGCTGGGTCAAACAGGAGCTCAATTTGTAAACTTTGCAAGAATGTCCGTATTGTTTTCCAATAAGGCCGTACCAGCGGGCATTCCGACCAAGAATGAATGAGAGTCCTTTTCTCCCTGCATCCATGCCAGCACTTTTTTTCCTCTTTTGTATACGTGCCAGTCTCTGTGGTGTGAGATGATATCTCATTGTTGTTTTAATTTGCAATTTGCATCTATCTGATAATTAATGATGATGAGCATTTTTTCATATGCCTTTTGGCCATTTGAATTTCTTCTTTTTGGAAGTTTCTGTGCATTTCTTCTCCCCGTTTTTTGATGGGGTTGACTATTTCCTTCTTGTTAACTTCTACCAGTGCCTGATATGTCATGGATGCAAACCCCCTTATCAGATGGGCATTGGATGAATATTCTTTTACATTCAGTGGACTGTCTTTAAATTTTGGACACTCTTTCTTTTGAGGTGAAGAAGCTTTTAGTTTCATGTAGTCCCATATATTTATCTTTGCCGTCCATTGTTCTGTTAGTGGTTTTATTTCTTTGAAGATGCCTTTAGCTTCAATGTCATTGAGGGTTTTTCCTATATTTTCTTTGGTGTACTTTACTGATTCAGGTCTGATATTGAGATCTTTAATCCATTTAATCTGATTTGTGCATGGTGTTAGACAGAGGTCCAAATTAATATTCTTACATATAGCTGCCAAGTATTATCAGCACCACTTGGTGAAGAGGCTTTCCTTTCTCCATTTTATATGTTTTGCTCCTTTATCAAAGATTAATTGATCATTTAGTTGAGATCGGTGTCGGAAAGTCAACTCTAGTCCATAGTTTCACAGGTCTGTTTTTATTACAGTATTATTCTGTTTTAATTAGTACTGCTTTGTAGTACAGTTTGAAATTGGGAAAGGTGATGACTCCATCTTCTTTTTCCCAAGCATTGCTTTAGCTATTCATGGGGGTTTATTATTCCATAAAAATTTCAAGAGTGTTTGGTCAATTTCTTTGATGAATGTCATGAGTATTCTTATAGGGACCACATTGAATCTGTATAAAGCTTAGGGAGTATTAAATTTTGAAATTGTTGATCTCCCAATCCAAAAGCAGTGAATGTGTTTCCATTTACTCGTGTCGTCTTTTATTTCTTGAAGCAGTGTTTTGTAGTTTTCTTTGTACAGGTCCTTTACATACTTATTTGAACTGATTCCTAAGTTATTGATTTTCTGTGGCACAATTGTGAATGGGATCATTTTCATATTATCCATTTCTTATCCTTCGTAATTGTATATTGGAAATCCACTGATTTTTGGGTATTGATTTTGTACACTCTCACTCTGCTATAGGTATCTATTGTTTTTAGGAGCTTTTAAGTTGACAGTTTAGGGATTTCTAGGTATAATATCATGTCATCTTCAAATAGTGATAGCTTGAATTCTTCCTTGCCTATCTGAATGCCCTTAATGTCCTTTTGTTCTCTGATTACTATGGCAAGTACTCCCAGTACTATATTGAATAGAAGTGGTGAGAGTGGGCAACCTTGTATTATCCCCGATGCTAGGGGAAGACTTTCATTTTTCCCCATTGAACATGATATATGCAGTGGAATTTTGGTAGATGACTTTGAACTATATTGAGGAAGGTTCCTTCTAGTCCCATTTTATGGAGGGTTTTTGTCATCAATCGGTTTTGGATCTTGTCAAATCTTTCTCTGCATCTATTGACATAATCATATAGTTTTT
>JAJIBD010005509.1:22500-78400 GCA_021461705.1 Cryptotis parvus | reverse complement strand
AGGATGGATATGTCATTCCCAATGTTCTCCCTTCTGAAATCCGACATGTCATCTTGTTGGTAAAGAAGGGAACAGCACCAGGCCCAGACAAAGTCAGACTCGAACACCTGTAGAATCTGCCATCAGTACTCATCAATACACCAGCTCATCTCTAAACACGCTACCTGTCCGAATGCATGGTGCCCTCCCAATGGAAAACCAGCAGGACAGTTCTACTGTTCAAGAAGGGAGACATTCACGACATCGGCAACTATCGCCCCATCTGCCTGTTGTCCATCATCTACAAGCTGTTTACACGAGTCATCCTGAACAGGATTAGCAGAACACTAGATGAAGGACAACCATGCGAGCAAGCAGGCTTCTGGAAAGGATTCAGCACAATTGACCATATCCACACAGTAACCAAGCTCATTGAGGGTTGTAGGGAGTACAAGATGCCGCTCTGTCTCACGTTCATTGATTTACAGAAAGCCTTTGATTCTGTGGAGACTGAAGCAGTCATCGAAGCCCTAGCCAAACAGGGCGTTCAAACCCAATATATCAAGATCTTCGTGAGCTGTATTACGGATTCACCACCAGGATCTCACCATTCTACAAAGAACTGATCATTGATGTCAAAAGAGGGGTTCAACAGGGTGATGCCATTTCACCAAAACTCTTCAGCGCCACCCTCAAGAACATCATGTGACAATTAGAATGGGAAGGAATGGGAGTGAAGATAGATGGTCGGCAACTACACCACCTCCGCTTTGCTGATGACATCATTCTAATAATACCAAACATTAGCCAAGTGGCAGAAATGTTGGCTGACTTCGACTGAGAATGTGGAAAGATAGGTCTACAGCTCAATCTAAAGAAAACCATGTTTATGAAAAATGAACTAGCTCCAGAGGCCCCATTCACTCTCAATGGAACAAACATCTCTGAATGCAGCAGTTATGTGTACCTAGGTCGAGAAATCAACATGATGAACTACCTAAAACTTCGAGCTGCACAGTAGGAAGAGAGCGGCATGGAATGTCTTCAAAGTCATCGAAGAAATAGCTAAAAGTACAAAGAACCTCTGGTTCCAGGCACATCTCTTTGACTCCACCATTCTCCCTGCTTTAACATACGCCTCAGAGACCTGGGCCCTACGAAAGTAGGATGAGAATACTATTTGGGTCTCCCAGAGAGGAATCGAAAGAGCTATGCTTGGAATATCACGCCTCACTCAAGTGAGAGAAGGAATCCGGAGTTGTTACCTCCGTCGCTATTCCAGAATCAGGGACGCTGTCTCGTTTGCCAAGGCATCGAAAATCAGATGGGCTGGACATGTAATGCAATTTGGATACAACCGCTGGACTAGATCCATTGCCGACTGGATCCCACGGGATGTCAAAAGATCACATGGCCACCCACCTACAAGATGGTCAGACTTCCTTGTCAAAACCCTGAAGGAACGGTTTGAGGCTCTTCATATTCCTGAATCAACCAGATACCATTGGGCTACATTGGCACGTGATAGGGTCCAATGGAAATGTTACTGGCACCCGCTCAAGCAAATCAATGAATAACGGGATTCAAGTGATCAAGTGATCAAGTGAAATACAACCAATTTGGTATAACTAGATAATATTAAGTGGAACACTTCTTTCTTAAGAGAAGGGATGAGTAACACTTTTTTAATTCTATTTTTGGCAGTTTTAGTTTTATAACTGAAATTACCTATGTCATTATGAATTGGTTAAAATCTTGACAGAAGTAGAACTGCTGAATATTGCTAAATCTAGCACACTAAAACAGTTTATTCATCTTCTTAGACCATGAATTCATAATGTGTGGTAACATATCACAAACTCATTTTATTTACTACAACTGCATAATGTACAAGGTTGACACATTTTGTTTAAAAATTTTATATCCCTACAGACATTTTGAAAATGATATCTTTCCAAATGATAGTAATTTATTTTCTACAATAAAATTTGCAGATATTTTGTGAATTTCTATTTCCACATGAATTTTTTAGATATACTGCTTCATGGGACAGTAAGAATTCTCAAGTCATTCTTACAAAATACACATTATTTTATTGTTCTTATTCCCTTGTTTCCCTCAGCATGAACTGATTAACTGAATTCATTTGGAAGCTGAGGCCTAAATTGATTTATAAATGGGCTTGTTGGTATCCATCCTCCGTCCAGGTCATCCTTTTTTTTTTTTTTTTTTACTCTCAGAATGAAAGATAGGGCTATTCTAATCTTGCCATGTGAAACCTCCCTGCTTCTCTTCTCTTGACACCCAGGTCTCAACACAGAATAGATTTAACTGGTTTAGAACCAACTTTCCTTTAGAATTCAGAGCCATGAAAATTCTCTCTACATATTGTTAAGTTTACATATTACTTTTTTTTACCTTTTGTTAACATGTCTGATGCTATTTGCCCAGTATGAAAAGAACCCACAGGAGTGGAGGATTTTCTATTATGCCTCAAAATTTACTTTAAAATTGTTATGGTGGTTATTTGAGTTTCCTTTTCAATGGGTTTATAATATCTTACACTCCCCTCATTAATGGGTTAGGCAAATTAACACATGGCTATTTAAAATTGTATGAGAGTCATGATCTTACCTTTTGAAAAACATTTTATTTTAAGACTATAAATCAGTGGTTTCAAATTCTAGTGCATATTAAAACCCCCTCAGGGGGCTTGTTAAGACACAGATCACTGAACTCCATTTCCAGAGTTTCTTATTCAGTGTTCCTGGGTTTAGCCTAAGAATTTACATTTTTTAGCAAAGTATTAGGTGAAATGGAGGGTGCTATTGTCCACAGATTATACTGTCAGAAATTCTCATATAAATTGTTGTCTACCAGACTAATAATTACAACTTCCTTCCCTCCTCCCCCAATCTTCATTTTTTCTAAGTAGTAAAATGGTCATTCTAACAACTGAACTGTTTTTCAGGACCTGCGTAAAAGGAATGTTTCCAGTTCATTCTTTCTTTCTCTCTTTCTTTATTTCTTTCTCTCTCTCTTACTTCCTTCCTTCCTTTGTTGCTTTCTTTCTTCTTTTTTTTTCACTTCTGGCTGGATAACCAGGCTCCTATGTCTGTCTCAAGATTTGGCATTAGAAATAGTGGCAGCTTCTATTAAGTGATGAGATGGGAAATAGGAAGGTATCATAGAAGACAATATAAGATTCACTCTAGACCAATTATGTAGTTAATTACTCTAGTGTGTGAGCTTAGCCTTCAAAGAAATCTCATTTGGGCTGAGGAAAAAGCTACTACAGACAATTACGGGCTGTGTGTGATGTTAGAAAGGGAAGACATAGCTATTGTTGGGAGAACAGTGTAAACGCTGAACAGTGTAATCTGAAATAAACATAAGTGGGACTGTGTTGTCCCTGAGCTATAGTCTCCAGGCATAATAGGTCCTTCCCATTCTAATTTCTATGATTCATTTGCTCATTGGAACAAGTTATATACTTTTCTTCTTTTCCTTTTTCCTGTTACTGGATATTCATTATTTTTCCCCATTGTAGCTATAGAATTCAGTTTGCATTTTCATTGCCTGTATCATAGTAGAGTATAATTTAGTCAGCAAATATCTTTTTCCTATGTATAAATCAAAAAGGAAAACTTGATACCCAAGGGTGAATATTAAACACTGGACCTAAAGATGTGACCATTTTTTTCTTTTATATTTTCACATTACATTAAAACAGAAAAGTTAAAACAAAACTTGTCATTGCTGTGCTGATAATGGGAAAAATACAACATAACTTTGAAATACTTGGAGGCAGTTATTTTAAAAGCCATTTGTGAACCTATAAAAAAGAGGTAAATTAAATCTAATTTGCATGCAGTTTGTCATGTATTTAGAGGCTGGTGGCAATTAAAAAATACGATTTGTTTTAGCATTGTATTCCTATTTTAAATACATTTTAAAAATACGTTCACAATTCTGTTATATTCAAGAGACTACAATGGCGCTCTCTAGTGGAAAAATCAAATATTTGAAATAATACACTAAATTTCTCTACCATTCATATTTTTTCTAAACATGAGCTAACTAGTGTTAGTTCACGCAGCAACTCAGTAATTCACTTTGGTCATCGTTGAGGAAAATGATGCATTATTTTAAGGGAAGATAATTTATCGAAGGGGCAATGTCTCTTGAGTAGATTCAAATTTAGAAAGTAGATTCCCCACTCTCCCTATCCCTTTCATTATTTCCCTTCCTTCCACCTTTATAAAACACACACAAACAATAATTCAAATTTTTAAAGCAAATACAATGCTGTCAATTGAAAAATGAGTGTATAAAAGAAATATGTTCTTATTAATTTTCGGGTCATTTTGGGAGGTTTTATGCTGTAGTGAGAAATGTCTTAATAGTCATTGTGTAAGGGTTGTTTGACAAATGAAGTATAAGAATTATCTAACAAAGATCTTTGTAAGGCCTTTGTAGTAGCTGATCCTCCACACACATTAGAAGAAATACAAATATCTCTCCAATATCTTTTTTGTTAGCTTTTTGCGCCATGCCTAGAGGTGCTCAGGGACTTCTTGCTCTGTACACCAGAGTTACTACTGTAGGGGATTGGGGGACCGTATGGGATGTCAGGGATAAAACCTGGCTCAGTCATATGCTTGGCAATACCTTTATGCCATACTACCACTAGGACCCTACTCTCTCTAATATCTTAATATTGCTCAGTTATGGAACGTTTTTCTGTTTATGGTTGTAGCAACATTTTAAGATTAAAAAGTTTGTCTCTTTTATGGTAAATTGTCTATTAGTGATGGATAATAAAGAACATCCCTAATTAAGTAAACCTCCTCAAAATCTCTAGACAATAACCACCCCGTGCCCTGTCATTTGGTCATGTAAATTTCAAAATAAGGAGAAAGCAAGATATTGCCAATTCAAGAGAAACAGCAACCATTATCTAAACAATATGGAAGAAGGAAAAGTAGAGGCTTGGACCAGAACTAGGATTTTATCAGAAATAACATTCCCACCAGTATTTACTGTTTCTGGAGTAAACATCTGATTATATAGCATGACTTGAATCATAATACTGCCCTCATTGGGTGAGTCCCTGCCCTCTCAATGAAACTTACAGCCACATCCCTATCTTAGCTCAGTGTAAATACCTAATTTTGTCCCCATTGGCTTTTGCATATAAACCCATGCAAGATTTCTATAGGTAAGTACTAACTTTTGTTTTCCCCCCTACTAATAGTACAATATTAGTAATTCTGATGAGTTCTCTGGTTTCAGAAGAGAAAAGGGAGGTAGAGGAATTTTATTCTCAGCTCCAATAGTACTTACAAAGTAAGTTTTATATTACGAATAATCAGTAGAGTCCCTGCCAGATGTTTTTTTTTGTTTACAGGTGTTTATGTTTATATTTCTCAGTACTTACATGCTTACATAATTTGAGGGTTAGTATTTTTATTCTCATATCTACTGTATCCAAGAATAAATAATTAGAAAAAAGAAACAGAGAGGAAACAAAATATGAACATATAATTTATTCAAACGCTACGCACCTGAGTTTTAATTTAAAGTAAGATTATATATCCATAATAAAAATTATTGTCTGGAACTCTTCCCCATGTCATGTGAATAAGAAAGAGCATTCAAAGAAAAAAATTACATCTTGAGTGATTTTGCATATTGCTTTGTGGATTTACTGGTACAAGCAAGTGCCTTATTATAAGAGCAACCAATTGTTCCTGACATTGTTAACTAGACCTCCAAGGAGTACATGAAATCATATGTTCTTCTAAACTTACCGTGAGGTTGAGATGCAAATTCTTGAGGAGAACCCCCATGAGCAATCTGAAACAAGGAAGTTGTGAATATCACCGTCTGCTGAACTTGGGTGTGAACATTTCTAAACTACTCTTCTATTCCTGTTCTGGTTTACTCATCATTTCTAAGTGTCTCCAAAATCATGTTGCACTTAAAAATCTACTGCTTCGGCACAATACAGAAGACTATTAACATGATAGATGAGATCAGAAGATGCATTTACTTATGGTCTTTGATCCACTTAGAAGGAATTGTCTTATAATAAACTAGCATATACATGCCAGTGTCCATTGCAAAAAAAGTACTTACTTTCATTTTCCTTATGATTTTAAAATGGTGATAATAAAGAAACAGATGTGAGGTCAGAGAGTTGTGCAGGGCATTTACCTTACATGACACTGACCCAGGTTCAATTCCCAGGATCCTATATAGCCCCCAAGCCACTGTTAGGAGCAATCCCTGAGTGCAGAGCCAAGAATAAGCCATGAGTATTGTTGGCTGTGAATTAAAACTAACTGAAGAATGGAGAAAATAGGAGAGGGGAGGGGATGAGAAAGGGAGGGAAGGCGGAGAGGGATTTCCTGTTGTATGCAGGAATGCTTGGTGTTAGAAAAACCAGTGTACTTTCTTCCCAATACTCTGTCATATGATACAGGTTAAGATTTGTCTCTCTCAGAGAAGTTTTATAGGAAGGTTTTGAGGGAGCAGGGAGCTAGCTCAAAGGGCTGATGGTCATGCTTCGCATATCTGAGATGTAGGTTCAATCCCCTTTTTTGCATGTGGGAAGGATGATTCCCATTGAAAATTGGATTCCCAAATTCTCTTGCACGTTGCGTGACTCCTGGGTCTTTATCGGGTTGTAGATAGGCTCAGTGAAGGAGGACTAACAGAGGCAGCCTTAAAGAAGACATGTTTCTGCCTTTCTACCTCAGCACTCCCTCTGGAGAAAGGCTTGGCGCAGGTCAGGACATAAACCTGCTTTGAACACTGCTTTGAACACCTATGCGACTTGGATGCTAGCATTCCCCCCATCCACTAGGAAGCCATCAAACAGCACCTGAAGTCCACTTGTTCTGCTCAGAAACTAGCAAGTTCCTGAGAACCCAAGTTCTCAGGGAGCTTTGGACTCATTGAGTGAGGAATTACTCTTTGCAGATAAAGTTTAAAAAGTCAGTTCTCCCCTCAGCATAGGCTTTCCAGCAGAAATTAATTTTAGGGAAACAAAGTAGCAAATTAAAATAGTTTTATTTAAAGAAAATTACTTAGAAAATCTGAGGGAAAAAAGAAAGAGAAGATACATGAGAGAGAGAGAGAGAGAGAGAGAGAGAGAGAGAGAGAGAGAGAGAGAGAGAGAGACTTCTCTGGAGAGGGTAAAAGCAGAGAAGATACAGACCTGTCTCTGGAGAGGAAAAATGAGCCTGTCTGCCTTTACATTTGATTTATTGGGGATTCTTTCAAACTGCCTCCACCCTTGTGCTCTGTGAAAACAAAAGTTAATCTGTATGTTGAGAGAGGGAAAGCATTGGGCATTAGATGACCCTTTCATATTCTTATCATGACCTTTAGAATCTCTTGAAGCACCTTCTTTTCTGAGGAAACCCACCTTTTTCTCTGAATGGTGCCCCAGTTTCTTCTGATTGAGCTCATTATCTCCTTCAAAGAGCTCAGAATCTGCATCTCAAAGGGACATTTTCTTGGTTTTGGAAAACTTCAGAGCTAGGCAATTTTTTTCTGGTCTTATTATTTCCAAATAACTCACTAGCATACTACCCATCTCTAGCTGCCTGTAAAATGGGTGCTAGAGTGTTCTCCAAGCAATGCCAGAAACAACCTGTGTGGGAAGAAAGAAGGGGCAGAAGGAGGTATGAACAATTAGGGTGGAGGGGAGGGAAGAAGGAGGGAGAGAGGGAGGGAGGAAGAAAGAAGGAAGGAAGGAAGGAAGGAAGGAAGGAAGGAAGGAAGGAAGGAAGGAAGGAAGGAAGGAAGGAAGGAAGGAAGGAAGAAGGAAGGCAGGAAGAAGGAAGGCAGGCAGAGAGAAGAAAAACCTATACTGAGATTTCAGGATAGTTCTTTAAACAAACTCCAGTGATCTTTTACATATTATTCAAATGCAAAATATATTTCCCCAATGCAAAATAGAATGATATAATTTTTATTCAGTTTTACTTTTTATTTCTTACTTATGCATTATAGTACCCTATCATTATCCCAGGTTTGGAGAGAAGATAAAGATGATCAATATAGTATATAGCATTGGCAGACTTATTTGACACTGCAAAAGAGAAGACCCAAATAGGGACAATAAAAATGCTTGTTTCAGGCGAAATATTAAAAAAAAATTCCCTTGAACTTTGAAGTTTTCAGCTAAGAGACTGTTATCTTTTTTTTTTAATTTATGACACTACCATGAGATATACAGTTACAAAAGTGTTCATATTTAGGTTTCAGTCATACAGTGTTCCAGCACCCGACCCTCAACCAGTGCCCATTTCCCATCAGTGTCCCCTCATTTCCCCACCCCCAGCCTGAGTCTATGGCAGGCAATTTTCTCTTCTCTCTCTCTCTCTCTCTCTCTCTCTCTCTCTCTCTCTCTCTCTCTCTCTCTCTCTCTTACAAAAGTTAGATTACCAAGTCTGAAAAAGATCTCAGATCATGTGATTCTCCGACATTCAGGAAAGAAGCTCTGGAAAGCTGAGCAAAAATTCTAAGTAGATCTTAGACCAAGATTTTCCTCCATGTTATAGCATCGACTAAAGAGAAAAAATAAAGTTGTAGGTTGGAGTGGAAATAGACCTGGGAGGCAAGAGGAAAAGGATGACAAGAAGCAAAGGTATGATTTGTTGTGCAGAATTGGGTTGAACTTCTCCATTAACAATGGTTTCCAGAAAAGTAATCATTTCCCTCCTGATAAGCAATACACACTCACAAATGGAGATTTCCTTTTTATATGTAAAACTACTTCACAAAAGAGTAGGTCTTAAAATAATAATTAAGCTTTGACAATGCTGGTTGTTTTTAAAAAGTGAGCATATAACCTCAAAATAATCCTATGTAAGAGGTTAAGATTTTGAAGGGTGGCAATTGTGTTTTCCTTCAGGTACTACAATTCTTAGCTTTCAAATTAGATCTTGCACTTTCAGGGCCTGAGAAAGAACAGCAGGTAAAGTCTGGCCTTGCATGCAGATGACTCCAGATTCCATCCCTGATACCTTTGGTTCCCCCATGCTCAGGACTGATCCCCTGAGCTCTAAGCATTACCTTATAATTATTCCAGGTGAGAAATAATGAGGAAGGAAGCAGAAGAGGATGGATAATCAGAATCAGAACAATGAATTGAATTTTCTGAACATACACACATTCCTAATGTTTCGCTTTTCAACCTCTTTGTAGATATTTTCTGTATTCAAGGTTCTCTTTTAAACTGTCTTCCCTGCTCCCTGTGGACATTAATAGACCCAGATAAGACGCTGCCCTTACTTATTTTACCTATTGATAATAATTGATGCCAGTGTGAGTGTGCAGCTATTTTGTGAAATGATTATTGAGGCTTCCATATTTTTCACACTCACAGCCATAATCTCTGAGAAATTAGAAAAGCAAATTCACAAGAAAATTGACATGCTCACCAAAGTAATAAATCTGGGAATAGTAATAGAGCTAGGAACTCTTGGCTACCAATTTAGTAGTTTGTTTTGTTTTTTATCTTAAAATTCCCTTATGCTCTATAAATATTATATTTTGTTTATGCTTGCAATTTTCCACCTGATACAAATTCACATATTTTATAACCAGAAATAATAATCCCAAAGTGAATACCTAGGAAAAGTTTCAAGGTTAAACAATTTAGAAATTTTAAAACAGTTTGTAAGGTACTGCATTAGTGACTAAATAATACTCAAGTGACTTGAAAGAGTTAATTCAGCTTGCAAGAGTTTAATTTATTCCCAGGATGTAGTCTTTACACAGGGAAAATATGGCTCATTAAAGCCCTTTCAATGACTCCAAATAGGGACATATGTTTTTGGATCAATATTATGTTCCTGGGGACTTAACTGAATCATGATTACTCTTGGGAGGACACTAGCTTTTCCTTTTTGGAAGTGGAACTCTTTTTCAAAGATAAATGCTGTACCTATGGTAAGTCATATATTTTTTAAATGGAAAGTGAATAACTTTTTTGAAAGAACTTGTATCACTTGTATCACTTGTCTTCCTGTTGTTCATCCATTTTCTTGAGAAGGCACCAGTAAAATCTCCATACATCCTGTTCTCCCTGTTTCTAGTGTAGCCCAAGGGTATCTGCTCACTCCAGAAAGACAAAGAGCCTCAAACAATTCATTCCGGTCATGGGAATGAGGTATATAATTGTTACTGTTTTTTTTAATTAAACATTTTATTATACCACCGTGAGATATACAATTACAATGTCTTTCATGTTTGGAGGTTTCGCCACATAGTGTTCCAGCACCCGCCCTCCACCAGTGCCCATTTCCCACCACCAATGTCCCCAATTCCCTCCCCCTCCCTTAGCCTGCCTAAATGGCAGATTGGTTTTTGACATATCAAATAGGACATGGGTAGCTTGCCAAGCTCTGCCATGAGGGTAGTATACTTTCGGTAGTAGGCTCTCAGTTCGTGCATTTACTGATGAACTGCAATAGGGAGAGATTGGCTTTTCTCTTGGGTGGAGCTCTGACAAGCTGTGGAGTCCAGATGATGAAAATGGTTGCCCTCATGGTGCAGGGGTTCGTCTGGCTTCTTGTGAGGCTCTATTGGGATGGCGGGCCAGGGCTAGAACCCGCCTTCCCCCTCGGACACCTCAAATCAGCAGAGCACTAGGAGAGACTCTGCCCCATGTATCTATGTCTCTGGTCCAAGCATAGCTTGGCTTAAAATAGGCTTTGTTGTAGGGTGGGACTCTGAAAGGACTAAGAATTTTGAAATTTTTATTCAATTTTTCTAACATCTAATCAGAGCATTAATTTTGTCAAATGTTCCCTTCTGTTGAAGCTCTTTGCACCCACAGGTTTTAGCCAGTCAGACTCTTAGATGGAAATATCATGCCCCATGGCATACTTGGAATATGTGAACCATAAGAGCAAGCATGCATGGTTAACTGCTTCTTCTTACACTTCAAAAATACATGGTTTACTACTGATTTTTTATGATGTCACAATACGTCTGCACAACAGTTGGATGAAACAGAAATTATTATAGTCCCGTCATACAACATAGTGAAGTGATTAAGAATAAGAAACTTTGGAATTAGTTTCCGGCACTTTAATATGATGATGATGATGACAATTATGGTGATGATGGTGATGATGGTGATGATGGTGATTATGATGATGATGATGATGATGATGATGATGATGATGATGATGATGATGATGAGGTTTGTTAGTTTCCTGCATTTTAATCCTGATTCTATCACAACTCTATACTGGGGTAAAAAGTGCACCACCCTTCATAGAACACAAGAATAAGGATTAAACATGAAAGAGATGATGGCAGTAAGGGTCCGATCATTACATGAATATGGTGGAGAGTGTAGTATCACTTGTATCACTTGTCTTCCCGTTGTTCATCAATTTGCTCGAGGAGGCACCAGCAACATCTCCTTATGTCCTGTCTCATGCTAGTAGAGCCCAAGGGCACCTGCTTGCTCCAGGAACATAAAGAGCCTCAAACCATTCCATCAGGTCATGGGAATGAGGTCTATAATTGTTACTGGTTTTTGGCAAATCAAAATGACACTGGTAGCTTGCCAGGCTCTGTCATGCGGGGAGAGTGTAGTAAGAAGATATTAATATCATAAAAGCTCCATTTCTGGAGGCCAATCTTGCATATTTCTGCTATGTGTTCCATATCAATGTTTTGATGAAGGATGGGTGGCGTATGTGACAGCTGTCATGATATATATCTTAGATATATACAGTTTAGGGTTCTCTGTTATCAACGCTTGTGTATCTATACTGTATGCCATCCCCACAGTGACAAAATGGCCTTAATGATGCATATCTCAAAACATATCCACTATTAAAATCAATTCAGCTTGTAGATAACATGCCTGCTTATTAACAGCAGGTCATTCAATTTAAACACACTTAAGATAAGTGAATCATGTTGGAGTTAATCTCACTGATATATAGAGCAAAATGTATATATATATATATATATATATATATATATATATATATATTTTTTTTTTTTTTTGCTTTTTTGGGTCACACCCGGCACTGCTCAGGGGTTACTCCTGGCTCTGCACTCAGGAATTACTCCTAGTGGTGCTTGGGGGACCATATGGGATGCCAGAGATCGAACCCGGGCCAGCAAGGCAAATGCCCTACCCGCTGGGCTATTGCTCTTGCCCCACAAAATATATTTTTTTGCTTAATGTCATGACTTGAAAGATTTATGCGCTCTGAAGAGAAACCAGAGTATACAAGAGTGTGCTACCCACATGGCAGAGCCTGGCAAGCTACCCGTGTCGTATTTGATATGCCAGATACCAGTAACAATTATAGACCTCATTCCAATGACCTGATGGAATGGTTTGAGGGTCTTTATGTTCCTGGAGTAAGCAGGTGCCCTTGGGCTCTACTTGCATGAGACAGGACATATGGAGATGTTACTGGTGCCCACTCGAGCAATCGATGATGAAAGGGAAGACAGTGATACAGTGACAGTGAATGTCATGACTTATTTGTTATGTTACATAATAATTGGTCATAGTAAATATTGAATATGTTAGACGTGTAGAGACAGTGAAGAAATGAAAGAGAAAGAAATGGAAAGAATGGTTAGATGGAGATTGTGGTGAATGCTTTGAAAGATAAAGAAGGAAATTTGTGATATTTGAGTGGGCAAATATAAACCCTGAGTGAGAAATATTTGCATTTGAATTAGATGTTTTTAGCTGTGCGACCTTAGTTTGCATTTTCCCACCTGTTTCAGGAAAAGAAAAAATCAAAGGCATGGTGAATAATAACCGTCTCATATGTTATGATAATTAAATCAAAGGATGTATGAAAAATTTGCCTACTTTCACAATACCTGAAATGTAAGAGGTGTTCCATAAATGTCAGTTTCTCCCCCTCTTTTGCATATCTTGGCCTGGTTTTACCTTCAAGGCAGGTTTTTCCGTATTTTCAAGTTAGAGTTGAGCAGATGATGAGAAGGTGGGGGTGACACTGTTCCAACTCCTAACACGTCTCCCTCCTTTGCTGCTTCTTTTGGGAGTTTGCCACCAAGCAGGCGCCTTTTTTAACCTCATCTGTTTGAATGAGCTCATCGTTAGAGAAAGTTTCCTTCTTGTATTTCACTTTATTCCATCAATAGGCACTATTGATTTCCATGGCAATGTGGAAGAGCCTTGAGACATATGGCGAGGCTATCTATGGATCACATTACAATGCGAATAATCGAAGACTAGAGCTTAAATACTTTACCAAGGCAAATACTTGGTTATATTTGTATATCTTCAAGTTATATATATATATATAATATATATATATATGAATTTAGAAGTTTACAGTTTTGCACATTTCTTCTATGAAAAATAAGGCAGTGAGAACATAATTTCAGGTGCAGAGAACTAGCCCTATGGTCTAAGACATGCTCTCTACGCAGGAGGCCAGGGTTCAATGCCTGGCACTGTACAGTTCCCTGAGTACCCCCAGGAAGAGCAGCCCCTCAACTCAGAGCTGGGTGCAACCTCTGAGCATAGATGGCTGTGCCCCAGTGCTTTGCCCTATGTGCCCCACTGCAAACAAATATAAGTATGTCCATTAGAGAAAATAGACTGTTAGAGAAAAGGAATTTTGAGTACTTGGCATATAAGAGGAAAATTAGTGTCCTTTAGCATTAGAAAAGTAAGATTATAATGCCATTGATCATAAAGAAAAAACACTTGTATCACTACACTTGTATCACTTGCCTTCCCATTCATCATCGATTTGCTCGAGCAGGCACCAGTAAAATCTCCATATGTCCTGTCTCATGCTAGTAGAGCCCAAGGGCATCTGCTTGCTCCAGGAACATAAAGAGCCTCAAACCATTCCATCAGGTCACGGGAATGAGGTCTATAATAAGAAAGGCAAAAACAACCTATGACTAAAACAGAAAAGATGAAATGAAATAAACTAGTTGGGAGTGAACTCATTGGATGAATAAATACCAGCAATATTTCAACAATTTCAAGTTGAGTATTTCAACTTGAAGTCAAGTTAAATATTTCAATAGTTCAAAAATTTTTTTTTGCTGTTTTGGGTCACACCCAGCAATGCTCAGGGGTTTCTTCTGGCTCTGCACTCAGGAATTACTCCTGGAGGTGCTCAGGGGACCATATGGGATGCAGGGGGTCGAACCCAGGCCAGCACGGGCTGGCCACATGCAAGGCAAACACCCTACCTGCTGGGCTATCGCTCCGGCCACCAATTTTTCAAATATTTAATATTTACCAATTGTAACTAAGCCATGCTTTTCAAAAACAAATTTTTTTTCTTTAAGATTGTGAATAGTCTATTTTTTAATGAGACGCAAAGCATGAAATCTGTTTAAAAATAAAAATGACTCCTCTTTTCAGTGCTTGTTGAGAATGATAAACTAGGTATACAGTACTCAGTGACTTCTACTTATTATTTACATTCTTGTGTGCGTCAAATCTGCTAAATATATAACAAATTTTATTATACCTAAGTTACATTTAGTATGGCATAATATGTAATTTACAGTGCCTGAGGAAGTTTTAATATTTATAAAAAAATAAGCATTGCATAGGCTTACTCTTCTATGGAGTTAGCTCATATAAATTTATTCTGTAATAAAGTTGGCACAAGGCCATATTTAGATATTTAGCGTGGTAGGTCCACCCAGAAGTTCTCAGAGGTTATACCCAGCTCTGGCTTCAGGGGATGCTCTTCCTGGTAGTACTCAGGGGACTATGCAATGCCAGGGATTGAACCCTGACTCCTTCATAGAAAGCATGCCTTAATGTTTAACCTTATATAATTTATTGACCTTATATAGTTTTCTAATAGATTGAGACAACTATTATTTCCAAAGCATTCATGGGAAATTTAGAATTAAGATTGAAAATTTAATAAAATAAAATGTGTTATATATGCATTTAAGAGGGTTTCTTAGATCTTGGGTTGTCGGGTAATGCCGCCGGTGTTCCCGACAGTGCCAGGAAGCGAGTTACGTTCTACCTCCGAAGCTGGAAGGGAATGGATGAAGACTCAGGAATCTGATGCAGTTTTAAAAGGCTTTACTTATCACAGGTTCAGGCATACAAGTCAGCAATAGAAAAAACCTTGTGCTTAGGATTCCCTGCTAAGACTCCAGCCTCCTGTAGGCCAAGGTGGCGGCCACCACGTGTTAAGGCCCTGTAAAAGGTAGACAAATTCAAGACTCCCAAGAAGAGTACAAGCCCCAAAAGAGAGCCCAAAAAGAGAGCCCCCAAAAAAGATGAAGCAGGCTGATTCTATACCCTGCAACTCAGACCTCCCACTTTTATGGGAAGCAGGCAGGGTCAAATGCCCTCAGGTAATTTCTCCCAGCACCTCACCTAGGCCCTTTTATATGCTAATGATTTGAGCCAAGATCTGCCTGGAAATGCCTTTATAGGGTAGAGAAGGGGGTTTCTGAAATGGCATGTCTCTGTACCAAAGACTATACTAATGCCAATTAAATATTTCTCCAAGCCTTCACAAGAGTCTTGTCTACTTCACGGTAGTTTTGTATTTTAGTTGCCTTTGAGTTATCAGGGAGCCATGCTTGCTTTGCTTAGAGGCAAACAGCATTTCTCTCTGGTCTAATTACTTAGAGATCCAATGTGGCCAGGCAAATATGCTGGTAAGATCTAGCTAGTCCCACGATGATTATGGTAGCATGAGAGAATATTTATACCAGCCAGTATAGAATACCTGGTCAGATAAACTGCCACATTTAGACTACCCCCCTATCTATGAAGTGACCTGCAGGAGGCAATCCAGGGCAGATGCAGAGGCTCTTAGAGGAGTCCTGCAACATTAGATGTTTTACGATTTTCTTTTACTTTGGGGGGTCACTTTCAGGACTCAGGGACTATTCTAGGTTCTGTGCTCTAGGCACACTCTAGACAGTGCTGCAGAAACTCTCTGTGCTGCCAGGGTCAAACTGGGGTTAGCTGTGTGCAGGATAAACACTTCAATCCCAAGGTGGGAAGGCAGGAAGTAATGAAGAAAGGCGATAGAAAGGTCTGAACCCTGAATAAATAAAGGAGAGTTGACGCTGTGTGCAAATATTCAGATTAAAATAAATTCCTAAATAATTTAATGGGTTCCACAATAAATCATGCTACCATAAAATAAATATTATGTAACTAAATATTTAAAATTCTCTGTCAGGTGTAAGCTTATTGCTTTTTAGATAAATGCATTGACTTGGCCTACGAGTCTTCCTACTCTTCTATAATAAAGTTGGCACAGGGGGTATTCAGAAGAACTACAGATATAAAACTTTATAACACATATTTTCAATTAAACCTACCCTATTTATATATCAGTTTCCTTATTATGAAAATTTGGAGATCCCCTATATAAATGAAAATTGCTATTGAAAAATCTGTGAGTATCCTCAATGGAATACAGTAACTTGAGTTTTTCCCTGCAAAAATTTCTCTTCTAACTTTCCCCATTAACAGTGACCCAAAAAGCTCTAGCAGCATTACGTCACTTGGTATAAAAAGGAAACCTAATTTAAAGTGGAAAAGGAACAGATGGTAAAGTGTGTTCTACACACACATATAGCTTTTTTTTTCTTCTTCTTTTTTTTTTTTTTTGCTGGGGAAGCTGTTTCTCCTTTTAATTCAGTTCGATATGTTCTAAGCAGCTACTATTTCTGAAAGCATTGAACATGCAGGGCCAAAGTTTCTAAGTATGAACCCCAAGAGACAGGAAGGAAGTGATGTGTGTTAGACGTCCTGAAAAAATGAGGAGGATGCAGAAATGATGACAAAGATTGTTCCTAGTTCTAATACTTTGTGCCTTTGTCTTTAGGCAACATGATTTGGTGCTGAACTTTCGTCAACTCCCAAGTAAAATTGCTGCTTTTTTGTCTGATGTTCTTTCTTTTCTTTTATTTTGTGCCATGTGAAATGTCTATACCTGAGTCATCTTCTTAAACCTCACCCATGTCTTGTCTGAAGACTGTGGTTCTCTCCTGAACTTGAAGTAAACTAAACATCAGACTGCTTATCTGATGATGTAAAATTTCATGGCATCTTCATCCTAGGTAAATGACCTGGATACTGCAACCAACTGTGTTTTTCTAGTTACGGAAATAATCCCTTTAAAAATGTAATAGTTTCTAAAAGTATAATGTAAAATATTAGAACTTTCTAGTAATTTACAGTGGTTATGGTAATTACCATACTTGTGACAGCCTCAGTTTTCTTTCCCCTTCACTGTCTGTGGTCCACTGAGTATCACTTGGAGTGATTCCACTGAGCACAGGCCAGGAGTAAGCCATTTGTGGTTTCAATACAAAGCAAAAGCAGCCAAAAGATTTCTAGTACTTTCATGAAACAAAAACCTGAAAACTGTTTGGAGTATTGAAGGAAATTGATGGTCACTATTTGTTTCTGTCATCTCAAAACTAAGATGGATAAACACAAAAATTGGACGGCACTGGAAATTCCTTTACTAGCCTTTGCTGGTGGTCCAATATCCTTTCTGTCAATGCTCTTTTATTTTTTCAGTCTTTTTTCTTTTACTCACCAGTTTCCAGAATGATTATAAGGTTATAAAGGTTCTAAGAGTCTTAATAAAATTAAGGTCAGAATCAATCAATACTAGTTTGTATTCAAAATAAGAAGTAAAATTAAAAACAAAAGCAAAGCAGTGAATGCAAAGACATCTAGAATAAATACAGATGATAGGTTAAATATATTGAAAACCAGGACTCAGTCTCCCTACCCTAGGAGCCTGGCTATAAATACATGAGAAATCAGAATATAGGGGCCGGAGCGATAGCCCAGTGGGTAGGGCGTTTGCCTTGTACGTGGTCGGTCCATGCCGGCCAGGGTTCAATCCCCGGCATCCCATATGGTCCCCTGAGCACCGCCGGGAGTGATTCCTGAGTGCAGAGTCAGGAGAAATCCCTGAGCATTGCCAGGCGTGACCCAAAAAAGCAAAAAAAAAAAAAGGAAAGAAAGGAAAAAAAAAAGAAATCAGAATATAGACCTATAAAATCAATCATCAGATAATCTAGGAGAGTTATTCTCAAACTATTTTCTTTTTTAATTTTTATGACTTTTTTAGTTTTCTGTACTTTAGCTTTTTACTATTGAATCATTGTGAGATACAAAGTTACAAAGTTGTTCCTGATTAGGTTTCAGTCATACAATGTTAAAACATCCAACCATTCACCAGTGTACATTTCCCAAAACCAGTGTTCCCAGTTTTGAGCTGTTTTCACTTATGTCCCCCAACTACCAGTTTGCTTTCTCTGTGTATTCCCACCACCACTCTCAGTCTTAATTCATGGCCCCCATATATGTGATTTTTTTTAATTATGACTTTCGTGGGGGTGGGGGCTCCCAAAGGCCACGTGGCCCTGGACTGGAAAGTGGTGTAAAGCACTTTGAACAGACAATGAAACAGAGATTGTCATAATTTAAGGTCATTTATTAAGCTTAGTTCAATGGCTCTTTGGTATCCTATCAACCAAGACAGATCATAAGTCTCCCACTCATACCCCATATCAGGGCAGCAAGGAACACAAAGATGTGGATTTAGGGAAAGTGATAACAGCAAAGAAATGCCAAAAAATGTGCTACAAACTGGCTGTTACAAAACACGGCAATGAAAATGTGGCAAACATCTGTCTCACATAGAAAACCTTTTATATGTTTTCTTCCTACAGAAAGAAATCGACAGCTGGATTCAAAGTAGAGCTAACACAACTTGGATAGCTAATTCTTGTGTTAGGAAATTACATCGTTGTAATGGGAGTTGTCAAAGTGAGAATTTCTGGTCAAGTCTTCTAGGAAGACATACATATAAGATTGATAGTAGATGGAGTTATAGTAGTCTAGAACTACCAATTTCTGTGCTAGGCTTTTGACCTATAATAACCCTTTTAACCATGTTTATGAGAATTTTTTAATGATAATAATCACTTGATCACTTGAATCCCGTTATTCATCGATTTGCTTGAGCGGCGCCAGTAACATTTCCATTGGACCCTATCACGTGCCAATGTTTGTTTTGGCAGCCTAGGATGGCCATGAAATTTTATCAGGCACTGCTTGTTTGCCTTTCTGACTGCTGCCGTATTAAGGGCTCTTTCGGGGTCAGGAAAATAAACATTTCTGTTACTGGATTTGGCATATCGAACATGCATCGGACAGCTTGCCAGGCTCTGCCATGCGGGCACTATATTCTCATTACTTTGTGGGGCTCTCTCAGAGGGTGGGTAGAATATTTACGATAATTTGGAGGTAAATCGCATGGCGCGCGCACAACGGGGAAAGCTGGCTTCTGCTCTGCCGGGTGTACCTGTGTCCATATAATAAATATTATTATATGATAATAATATTTGACATTTAAAATAGCTGTGTTTGAGTATAAGTAAATTTGTTGTCTATAATCATGCAGCAAACCTGATCAGTACTAAAATTCAGATGGACCCATTGACAAAAGAAGAGGAAGAAATCTCAAAGTTCCACTGTGGTCTTTCTTTATAGTAGTATAACATGAAAAGTAAATCTAATATTTTTATGCTCATGGATTAAAACTAAATTTTGGCAGTGGTGTAAGTTGTACACAGCGTGGGGAAAATGATGACATCTGCAATGTGGGGAAAAAAGTCTAGAGATGCTAAATTGGAGAGCATTTTCCTTGACTTATATTTTATGGCAACTGGTTTGGTCTGCAAAATTTTATTTCTTCAAAGGAATAAAATAAAATTAATTATGTCATTTTATATTTAACCATTGCTAGTGTAGTAAATTTCAGGTTTGCTAAATTTTTTTGTAGGTGTAATCATTTATACAGCTTTCACAAGAACCTTGCAAGAAGAACTTTGTAAAGTAAATACCACTGTCATATTATAGAAAAGGGCACAAGCCTAACACCATTTAGAAATCTTAGGAGAAAGATTTAATACATGAGTCCATTACTCCATGATTCTGGTTTTTGTACTTATATTTTATGCTTACTTGTGTGATAAATGATATACTTGTATGATAACTGATACATTCAAAACACAGATAATCTACCACAATAGTTTACTTAATGATTAGACAATATTTTTTCATACAACATAGCAACATATATAAAAATGGGAAAACACCCATCCATTTAAAATCATTTAAGTGTACAAAACAGGGTTTTATAGACTTGGTGTAGAGATGTTTTGCAACTAGCTTCGATTTTATTGTCATATTTGTGTGTGTGTGTGTGTGTGTGTGTGAAGGCCACATCTGATTGCAATCGGGGTTACACTTCACCTGCACATGGAGGTCAATCCTAGAATTACTTCGACCATGTGGTGCCAGGAGTGGAATACGGACCTCCCGCATGTAAATCATTAGGCTCTTTGAGCTAGTTCTCTTGTCTGGGACTTCCATTGTTAAACAATGTTAAGTTAGACTCTGCTTTCATTATAGAAATGTTATATACAGCATATACTTGTTCATCTTCATTAATTGAGTGAGTAATATTAATTGTTCTTTGAGTGCAGTCATCCATCATATCTTTTCAGATTAATGGTGCATGTTTGATTGAATATATTTTCTCTGACGTATACCATCGCTCAATTGCAAGTAACTATTATCTATATTTAGATAGGCATTGTTTTGTGAAAAACACTGCAGCATCCTGAGACAACCCACTTTCACATTTCTCATTCTTATTTTCAGCCTGTCATGTACTTAGAAAATCAATTTAGGACATTTTGAGACAGCACTTTAGAAAAGTGAAAGCATTCGCAATATTGCTTTTATTTTAAAATGTCATTTCCCCAAATCTGAGGCAATTTTGAGTATTAAGACTTTATTTTTACAGTTTTTCAAGTGTCTCAGTGAAATATAAAAAGCTGTTGCAGATAAAAAATTAAAAATCCAAAGATATGTTTTAACTAATTAAATATATTTGATAATCAAGATAGAAATTACATAGACTAGATTTAGTATAGAAATTATGATTGGTGAATGTATCTTCAAATATCTATCCATTATTACTAATGAGCTAACTAGAAAAGCTATTTGCAGTAAATTGTTACAAACATGTACAAATTCCTTGATCATTACCTAAATCAAGCTGGTAGAGCATTTTTGTATTAAATTAAAGAAAGGTATGCTAGACTAATTTACTTTATATTTCATAATCTACCAGCTTCAGATTAATTATAAAAAATGACTTTTAATTTTTAAAATAAACTGGGAACCATTGATATATTTGTACTGTTTTAGTTTAATATTTCCAAATATTGACTTGTGTACTATAGAAGATTGAAAATATAAACCTGAATAAAATGTAATTGTAATTTTTACCACAGCATAAACTAGCTCATTTTGGAAATAATTTGATGAAGAAACTCCTTATACAATAGCACAGACTAGTGGCCATTTTTTACAGTAAATATTTGTGGTATAGATTGTTATTTGAAGTGTATCATCTCTGTACACAATAGAATCATATTAGAAAAAATACATATTTAAGTAGAAATTAGGGTAAAATTAGCTCTACAGTTTTTAGAATATTTATTCGTCTCCCTCAGCATCAATTTTCTAACCTAAAAGCTGAGTTAGGGACGGCTGAAAGGATGATATAAAATTAGATCACATTTGTGAATATCTTGAATTGAAAAGTGGAAGCAATTTACTTGATTATCCTAGCATTATAGTTGTTTCTACATTAAAAGCTGCTTTATTTGTTCAGACAAGAAGCTAATTTATTAAATTTACTATATAAATATCATAGATATGAATTAAATATGATAGTATTTTTATATATGAAAACACTACCATAGGATGTACATCAATACAAAAAAGTAGAGATATTTATGTCTATCTTGATCTATCCACATATGTATGGATAAATCATAGTATAAAGATATATTTAGTAGAATAACTGATAATGTCCAACATTTAATACTCTATTTTTTGTCTTTTTAAAACATAAATAAGGAAAATTCATAGACAGTATCTTTCATTGTTATTAACACATCCACAGACACACCTAGAGGGAGGGCATTTTATTCCGTTAGTGTTAGAATCCTTTAGGACTATCTGCAGAAGTAAATGATACAGTGTCTATAAGAAAGAGGATCCCCAGAAACTGTCATTACTCTTCTGAGATTCATCTGTTAGGTTTCATGTTAAGATCACTTCTGAAAAAAAGATGAGAGTTTAAATATTGCTGTAATTGCTGAATTCATATTCTATTGTAACACAGCATAATAAGTAACATAATAAAAATGTACAAGTTAATTTAATCATAATCATAATCATTGTAATTTATGACACAGCTCTTTGTTTGACCTTACCTTTTAGTGCAGTAAACAGGACATTTTTAGCCTTGCACTCTGCTGCCCCTAGTTAGTTACTTGATACTCAGTTTGGTCCTCAATCCCCACCAAGAGTAATCTCTTAGTTTAGAGCTAAGAGTAAGCCCTGAGTATCATAGAGTGTACAAAAGAAAAAATTGAAGTGCTTGGGAACTGCATTTCCTTCCTTACTCATATACAACAGCAGCATTTGCAATTTTGCTGATGTGGGTACGTCAAATCTAACATGACTTCTTGAATGTTCAGAAACCTTACAATTGGTCTTACCTTTGTGTCATGTTGATTTTCAGGTGCAAATAGTCTGTTTAATTTTCCTTCTTTTTGTTTCTTCATATTATAAACCACTTCAAATTGCTGACAATTGTTAAAAAGATAAAAAATATCTGGAAAAAATGTACTTGTGTATGTACTAGATATTTTTCCCCAACTTACTTTTATTAAAGTATCATGAGCTACAAAGTTATTCATAGTTGGGTTTGTGGCATACAATATTCCATCACCCATTCCACCACATGTCAGCTTTCCTCCACCGGTGTTCCCAGGTTCCCTCTCCTACCACCCAACCTCCCTTCACCCCCCAACATTCCATCTTTGAAATTTGTTTATTAAAGTTTGGGTCTCATTATTTCAGTGTTGTTGACTCCGTGGTTTGGATATTTGGCTCTATCCTTCCTTAATACCACCCAAGTGCCTGGATTCCCTTGGCCCTTGTCCTTTTTGATTTTCTTCTATCTCTTCTCTTCTTCCCATGACTATTTCTTTCTTTTCGCTATTCTCTGAATCTAAAGGTGATGCAGGCATCTCACTTTTAATCCATTGCATTTCCTCATCCAGTTACTGTTTATACTGTGTAGTTTTAGTGATGTTATTATGTGTTTCTCCTTCTGGCTTCATTTAACATGCTGTCTTCTATTTCCATCCATGTTGCACCAGCATGCGTGATTTCATTATTTCTTACAACTGTGTAGCATTCTGCTGTGTATATATACCACATCCTCATGAGCCAGGGATGTTCTGTTGGACAGCTAGGTTGATTCTTCATAGCTAAGATTGTACTACTGAGTGTTGCAATGAGTAATGATGTGTATATGTCCTTTGGAATGAATATGCTTCTGTTCTGGGGGTTGATATCCAAAAGTGGAACTGTTGGCTTGTATGATAGCTCAATTTTAAGTTTATTGAGAGTCCTCCATGATGTTTTCCATAGGGGTTGTACCAGATAACATTTCCACCGGTAGTGGATGAGAATTCCTTTTTTTACCACATACTTGCCAATCTATGAAGTTCCATAGGGACGCAAAGCAAAGCCCCATAGGGTTTATTTAGAGGTACCATTGACCATTTTCAAGAGATTACTGTCTACCTGTGTTTTCTGTAAAAGTTTTCATCAACAAATGCATTTAGAAGTTAAGAGGGATTTTTTTTTGTGACTGAAATAACAAATTGCTTTCTTCTCCAATCATAATCCCAAGCTCAGAATAAATAGATGTACTATCTTTTAAACTAACTGGTGGAACTTTGGTGCATGTAGTATACTTTGCATGTAATTTTAGGTTATTATGAAGAAGCTATTCTATGCACAATGTTAACAGAGAGATGTGTCAATGTCCAGATTTTCTTTAATCCTCACTGAGAAAATTTGTGCTGATTTTAGCTTTTTGATGCTTTAGCAATGATCTGCTCCTCCTGACTTTTGCTTCTATAGACAAAAAATTAAATGAGTCCCATAAATATCCAATAAATTTTACATGTCTAATATGTAAAAACTGAAGATTCAATTTCAAATAGTCTCAGTTTAAGTCTTCATGTGTTAAGGGAATTAAAAAAATTCTTTTTAAATTCTTTTTTAAATTCTTTTTTAAATTCTTTTTTAAATTCTTAAAAAGAATTTCTTTTTTAAATTCTTTTAACAGGACAAGGCTTTTATCACTTGTCCTGTATCACTTGTGTCTTCTCATTTTTCATCAATTTGCTCAAAAGGGTAATGTCTCCAGTAATGTCTCCATTTGTCCCTGTTGTGTACTAGTGCAGCCCAAGGGCATCTGCTTGCTCCAGGAACACAAAGAGCCTCAAACCATTCATTCAGGTCATGGGAATGAGGTCTATTATTGTTACTGTTTTTGGAATATCGAATATGACACAGGTAGATTGCCAGGCCATGAGGGCGGGATACTTTCGATAGTAAGTAGTCTCTCAGTCCTTGCCTTTACTGATGTACTGCACAGCTGCCAAGCAGCCGCATGCAACAGGGAGAGCTGGTAGCATCTCTGCACCGTGAACCTGTGTCTCTGGTTCACAGCTGACAGTCCAGGACCAGTTCGTAGGTGGGTCAACCAGGCTTCCCGGATAGAACAGAGGTGGGGGAAAAGGATCACAGCTCCATCTCCACAGAAACCCAGTGACTTTAGCTCTTATTAAGGCTTGTCACTTGTCTTGTCTCCCACTGTTCATCGATTTGCTCAAGCAGGTGCCAGTAAAGTCTACGTTCGTTGGGAATGAGGTCCATTATTGTACTGTTTTTGGGATATAAAATACACCATCTGTAACTTGTCAGGCTCAGCTATGGCTCTGGGTTCACCCCAGGGGGCCCAGTCTCTTTTTATGTCAAACCATCAACCATCAAGGGCCCAAGGGGCAGAGCCCTGGATGTAGACTAGCTTGTCTCCTGTCTGCCACCTGCTGATGCAGCCTAGTACTGCAGCCACACCTGCAACACCTTGAGGGGCAGGATATAATAGTACACTCATCTATTTCTAATGTAGGCAGGCAGGCAGGCAGGTAGGGGTCCCCATGGCAGTGAACTTTCACCCTAAGGCTGTCCAATGTCACCATTTGGAACCATGAACCAATACTTGATAATACCTTTATCAACAATAGGCACTGAGGAGGCTGGATCCGCCTTCTCGACCCAGTCCTTAATCCCCCCTAACCTTCCATAACCCAGCCCACAGAAGATTCCAGACCAGAGGTTAAAAACTGTTTGGGAATCAGTTTTGGATCTGCACCTTTGGAGCAGCTCATGTTCCCCCTTGAGTGCGTTACTCTCTTCCTTCTTCCTAAACCTCCATAATAAAATGTTTTCCTTCATTGCCCTTCTACTCGGAAAACTCTTTTTTTCTGTGAGGAAGTCAAGAACTCTGAGAAAAAAATCCTGGGTAAGGCCTAGGACTGACTTTCCTTTCCTGCAAAGAGCAATTCCTCACTCCAGCTTGAGTCCATGGCTCCCCAAGAAATCTCGGGTGGTGGAGATCAACTCCCATGCCTAGAGATCAGTCCTTAGTCTGCCCAGCAGGACCTCGGTGGCAGAGGCAGTTGGGGAGAAAACAACCATCTCTCTCCCCTCCCCTCTTCACATAAGCCATTTTGAGTTTTTAAGGAATCTCCTTATCATTTCACAGTTGTACCTATTTACATTCCCAGCAGTTAGTCCACTAAAGTATTATTTATTTATTTGTTTGTTTGTTTGCTTTTGGGGTCAACCAGCGATGCTCAGAGGTTACTCCTGGCTCTGAGCTCAGGAATTACTCCTGATGGCTCTTGGGTACCACATGGGATGGCAGGGATTTAGCCGGGTCGTCAGCTTGCAAGGCAAATGCCCTACCTGCTGAACTATCATGCCAGCCCCCACTAAAGTCTTATTTCCACACCTTCACTAGCATTTGTTTCTGGCATTTTGATATAGGCTATTCTCACCGGTGTGGTGATATGTTCATATTAGGTAAAGTGCTAAACTTGACATTGTACGTTTTCTGTGTGAAATAAAATGTCAGGATTATAGAAGGGCTGGATGGCAGCCTGTCACTTAGCTTTACTTGAACGAGACTGCATAGAGAGAGGATACTTTGGAATTAGTGCAAAATTAAGCACACGCAGACTTCTGGTTCTCACAGTCTTCATCTGGATAAACTTGATTGTGTCTCAGTTCCCTGCATACACCCTCGACAAGTGGTGTCATCTTTATCAATACTAATATATTGGAAGTCTTTCTAATAGTGCCCTTCTCCTTAATTGTCCTCAGGATAACTGACATCTGAATAAAGATGCCAGCAAAGGGAATCAGGGGAAGTGCTGAGGGGGAAATTCCAGCCTGGAGCAGAAATAATGCTTTTTAGGTTTCTCAGGAAATGGTCTGGATAAATGGCGTCCTGCACTACAGCTCTACTGGGCTACTTTAAGCTAACTATTAGTCTATAGTGTTTTAATAGATTATATATAATAGATTAATCTACTTTGAGAATTAATCTTTGAGCCTGCTACCTGCCCAGGCCTCTCTTTATGCTGATTTCTTAGAACTGCAAAGGGATAGGATAGAAATGGAATTGGCTTTAAATTATACTCAGAGAAATGATGCCTGTGGTGGCTGAATAGGTGAAAGGGGGGGTTAAATTCTCTCTTATCTTTTATATGCCTACAGGGCCTTATTTGCTGGTGTTTAAATCTCTGGAAAAAAAAGCAGTCAGAAGTTTAAGCATTTTGCTACCTCTGCTTCTGCGTTCCCCCACAGGGGCAGTGCCCTACTTCTTACCATTATTCATTGTCGCTCTGCTTCTAAATAGCAATACTTCTGAGGATGATTGTGCAGCACTGCCAATGCTGCCGCTTTTACTTGAGCTAGGAAACATTCCAGAAATGCTGTCATCGAAATGTGCTTCTAAGAAGAATGTGATTTTGCCACGAGACGATGAGATCATGTATTATATTTAGGACTCATAGGAAAAGCAACTGTTAATGTATTACTGCCTGAATCGAAACTTTCTTTTCCTTAACTTACATGAGCTTGAAGAAGCAGTAGCTTTTTTTCTTTCATGGTGACAACTTTTCTAAAGTGCTTAATCAGGAGTGGGCGATAAGGCTGTGTCGCAGGTACGGGTCTGTGATGTGGAAAACCTGGGTTCAAGCTCCCAGTACTGCAAAATCTGTAATATTTTTTATTATATAACAAAATATTATATATTTGTTATATAATAACAAAATATACTGGTAACGTAACAACGTTGAATGCATTGGTAGCATTGTTATATCATTTACCCAGGCTACTAAAATTTTAATAGTTCTTGATTTTATTAAATGCTATGATCCTTCATTGCCTCAAATATTATAGGCAGTTGGGAACAATTTTTTGTCCCTTCCCACTTCTCATCGTTAGACAGACCTGTCCTTAAAATGGTGGTTATTGATCTAGTAACTTAGAAAACAGTTGTCTCTAGGTAACATCTAAAAGTCAGATTATTTTAAGAATGACTTTATGTAACTTAATGTTATACTTGTATATATTTTATTTTTAGAGTATCCACACTTAAAGGTGGAAAGTGTAAGGATTTCATCATAGTCTTCCACATGATCTCAAACTCTCACAGCATAACTGTATATTTTTATCCTGTGCCATTTTGTGTGTAGACAATAAAATCATCATTTATGATCATTACTTGTGAATTAGGAGAGGATAAAATATGAACAGTCAATGAGATAATATTATGCCCTTTTTGAAGTCACACAATTTGAATCATTTTAATTCCTAAGGAGAAAAAATCTAGAAGTTTTAGTGACAGTCTTCCTAAGTACCTTTGGTAGATCGTTACATACTTACTTTAAAATCTATTCTGTTTCATGAGTGAAAAGGTGTGCTTTTATGTTGTAAAATCTGTTTTTCTTCTAGAGGAAGGATGAATTATATATGGAAGTAGTATATATTGTTGCATTTCTGTTTTCTGAAAACATTGTAACTTTACTTTAGGGAAATAAAAATATTTTAAATGTATGACTCTCTTCAATCAACAAATAGAAATTGTGAAAAAAAAAGTCTCACGTACATTACAGTAAATTTGGTGAACAGGAAGGTGGAGGTTTACAGTAATAGCTTTTAAGCTCATTATCTAATTTTCCAATAGTATGTATTGCACTTTATGTGAAACTGAGATGGAAGAATACATTTCAATTTGTTTAAATGCCTTTCCTAGTAAGGTTGATCATTACTCTATTTAATTTAGCATTTTATACCATTTTGCTAAATTATTTGTTGCTTCTTTTAACTCATGTTCTCCAAATCACATTTTGAACTAATATTCCCTTGCTATGGAAGAAAATATTTAACTATCTTATTTTATGGAAACTGATTCAGAGAGTAGTTATGTGCATGTGAGTTACATTAGCATGCTATTGGAAACCAGTGTATAACCTCTTCTGGTTGCTAAGAAGTTTGCTCTAGTCCTCCAACAGCTCTGAATGTTCTGCTAAACTAAGAGACTCACTAATGCTTATTTGGGAAAAACAAGGGCGGGTAAGCAGTGATTGCATCCCACATTAAGGCTAGTGGCAATTAGGCTGTAGTGATTTGGCTGCCTGTATAATTGGAATTCTCAGTGGTTTGGGCAGAGAGCATCTGTTCCTAGGATACACTATTAGATATATCTAAAGTGTTTTTGATCAATCTTTGAAAGTGCTGGATGACAATTTTTCAGTGTTACAACCAGCATGCATAAAAATTGTGTGAATGTTCCTAATTCAATGGCATCCAACATGCAAAAAATAATAATAATAATAATAATAATATAGGTCTACTTATGAGAAACATTCTATGTGTACTTTTTATTGATCCTTTGAGTGAAAAATACTTTCTTCCTTCCATTCCTCTCTCTAGTTAGAGTTCACTTTTGTGGAGAAGATTTTACCAATGCTTAAGTTGCTGCAGTCAGTCATGTTTTCTGTTCTAATTATATCTTCAGTTTGAAACAAAGTCACTGATTATTGAAAATAATTTGTATGCCTTTGTGATTTTGATTGACTACACTATCAAAGGTAATTATAAAAACTGATCACGAAAACTTCTAGATTTTTTCCCCTTAGGAACTAGAATGATTCAAATTGTGTGACTTCAAAAGGGCATAATATTATCTCATTGATTGTTCTTATTTTATCCTCGGCTAATTCACATTATACCAAAGAAATTCTACCTCATTTAGGAAATTTTAGCCAAATTTTAAGGTCTGAGCAGGATTCATCTTTGAGTTTATGTAAAATTAACTCAGAAAAGTAAACTAACAAACATGCATCTTAATAATGTAGAATATAGGTAAAAATGATCATTTAACCTATAAGTTTTAGTTTATAGGTTATTAGGTAAATTTATTTGGGATGGAAAAATTAAAGCATTCTTGTATTCATGATTATAAGTAGGCTTTCTTGTGCAACTCTACTAAATTTTATACAATTTCTATTTCGTTTCTATATAAATCTATGTAGATGTTAGAGACTTGAAAATTATCAATTTAGACAGCTGAAAGTCACATAGACTTTTACTGTATTATTATAGATTATTATAAAATAATTGGCTAAAAAGTTATGGGCAAACTGAATGGATTGAATTTAGAAAAATTATGGTACTAATACTGCCCCTTGAGGTGTTGCAGGTGTGGCTGTGGTGCCTGGATGCATTGGCAGGTGGCAGACAGGAGACAGGGCTTGTCTACACCCCCAGGGCTCTGCCCTGTAGGCCCTGCATGGTTGATGATCTGACATAGAAAAAGAGTGGGATGAACCCAGAGCCACGGCAGAGTCTGGCAAGCTACCCATGGTGTATTCGATATGCCAAAAACAGTAATAGTAATAGACCTCATTCCCAACCAAAGGGGATGTTACTGGCTCCTGCTCAAGCAAATAGATGAACAACAGGAAGACAAATGATGGTATTAATGTATTTTGGATGATGTTAGTGTAACCAACATTGTTCAGATACATGTAAATAATGGCTTAGTAAGTTTTACAAATAATATTTATCTTTATCAATTCAGTCATCATTTTTTTTTTGCTTTTTTGGGTCACACCCGGCAATGCTCAGGGGTTACTCCTGACTCTGCACTCAGGAATTACTCCTGGCGGTGCTGGGGGGACCATATGGGATGCCGGGGATCGAACCCGGGCTGGCATAGGCCGGCCACATGCAAGGCAAACACCCTACCCGCTGGGCTATTGCTCCGGCCCCTCAGTCATCATTTTTATCAATATCATCTTATATCTTGAGAAATTGATCAATAAAGATGGGAAGAGTTTTCTCTCCATTATACCTATGTACATCCCTTTTGTACAGCCAATTGATAATCAAGTGATATTCTGGTTAACTTTTCTTTATAATCATATTTTCTCAAAAATTTGCAGCAAAGTTTTCATTTAATGAATTGAATAATTACAATTTTAGCTTGGGGACTTCACTCATCAATGCTCAGATCTTACTCTTAGCTCTATGCTCATCAGTACTCAGGAGGGACTCGAGGACTATATGCAATGCTGGGAAATGCAACGGGGTCAACTTGTTGGGGAAAATGCCTTAAGTCCTGTCAATCTCTTTTACCCTGAACAGCAGAATTAAGCATTAAGAGTGAAGAGCAAGAGTTACAGTTTAGTTTACTGGGGCTAGAGTGATAGCACAGCAGGAAGGGGTTTGTCTTGCATGTAGCCAACCCAGGTTCGATCCCGGCCTCCCATGTGTTCCACTGAGAACCACCAGATGTAAAGCACCGCCAGGACTAATTGATGAAAGCAGAGCCTGGAATCACCCCTGAACATATCTGGGTGTGACCCAAAAAAGAAAGAAAAAAGAGTTATGCTTACTGTATAAAATAGATCATTAAAATACTTTAGATAAAAAGTAAATATCAGGAGGGAATCAGGGACATTGGTGGGGGGGAATGGGCACTGGTGGAGGGATGGGTGCTGGGACACTGTGTGACTGAAACCCCCAAACATGAGCAACTTTGTAATTGATATTTCACGGTGGTATAATAAAATATTAATAAAAAGTGCAAGAAAGTAAATATCTAAATTGAGAGATATTGAAATGATGAGGAAGAAATTAACGTAGTGAATTTTTTCTATCCATACTTTAGAGTACTCATTGATTACAGTTCAGTGAGGTGAGTAAAAGAGAGGTCTAGTTTGTCTCTAAAAATTCTGACTAGTTCCATTGGACAAATATGTTTGAAGATAGAATTCTTAATTGTGGTCTGACATGGTTTGAGGCTCTTTATGTTCCTGGAACAAATAGATGCCCTTGGGCTCTACTAGCATGACACAGGACATATGGAGATGTTACTGGTGCCTGCTCTAGCAAATAGATGATCAACTTATCAACGGGAGGTTAGTGATAGTGTTAGTGATAGAAAAAGACTGGACCCCCTTGGGTGAACCTAGAGCCACAGCAGAGCCTGGCAAGCTACCGATGGTGTATTCGATATGCCACAAAACATTAACAAGAATGGAGCTCATTCCCAATGAATGGAGATGTTACTGGTACCCGATCAAGCAAATGGATGAAGAACGGGCAGACAAGTGACAAGAGACTGTGTGTTTAAATTCTAGTGATCTGGAGAAAATTAGAAGGTAAAAGGTATCATGGGGTTAGGAATGAGAGATTTTATGTGTGCTCTGGAGAGATGGTAAGGAAAGTAAGGCACTTGCACGATACTGACCTGGATTTAATCCCAGCATCCCATATGGATTGCAAGTACTGTTCAGAAGTGATTCCAGAGAGCAGAACCAGGAATCAACCTTGTTCATAATTGGGTATGTCCTCCAACCCCCACCCCAAATATAGTGTAGATGATAAAAATAGTCAATGGAACCAGATGTTGAATAAAGCTCATAAATAGACAAAATAAAATATTGGAATTACTTATAAGAAATCATTAGCAACTTCAGACTCAGTCATGCCAGTGACAAACACCTATTAGGATTGGTTCATCATGGGAAGCCTGTCTCAAGTGCTGGGGGACAGAACATTTGGAATAGAGAAGGGACCATTATGACAATGATGTTGGAAGTGATCACTCCAGATGGGAGCTGTGGGTAAAGGACAAAACGTGATGGCATCTCAGTAGCTGTATTGCAAACCATAATGGCCACAAGTAGAGGAAGAGAGACAAAGAAAAGTGACTGCTACAGAGGCAGACTAGGGGATGGCTGGTAGCTGGAAGGATACTTGGGACACTTGTGATGGGACATGTACTCTGGTAAAGGGATGGGTATTGGAACAATATGACTGAAATCCAACCATGAACAACTTTTTGAAGTGTGTATTTCATGGTGATTCAATTAAAAATATGTTATAATCTGTTCCTGAGAGGTCAGTGGATGCTTTCCTGTGAACAGGTAGGTACCTTGCATTGAACTCTGTGTTGTAAAGCTGGGTTCCATATCCCAAATGGTTTCCCCAGCTTTTCTAGAGTGATCCCTGAGCACAGCTGGGTGTGGTGACAAGACCAATAGAAAATTAAGAAGGTTGTAAATTGTGAAAAAGGAGATTTGGAGGTAAAGTTGATGACAGGAAACACTTTTTTTAGAAGACTGGACTGAAGGGGCTGGAGTGATAGCCCAGCGGGTAGGGCGTTTGCCTTGTACACGATCAGCCTGTGCCGGCCCAGGTTCAATCCCCAGCATCCCATATGGTCCCCAGAGCACCGCCAGGAGTAATTCCCAAGTGCAGAGCCAGGAGTAACCCAAAAAAGCAAGAAAAAAAAAAAAAGAGGAGTGGACTGAAATAAGTAAGAGGTGCATAAGTTACAAGGCCTTAGGAAGTTTTATTTGTTTGCTTTTTTTTCTATTTTCCTTTGAAAGTGAGATATTTGAGGTGACTTCATTGGTTTCTTCTTTAGAAGTATTTTTATATGTTTTAGTTGCATTTAACAAGCATACACACATAGATATAGATATATAGATAGATGATAAATATAGGTTTTGGGGGTCACACCCAGCAATATTCAGGACTTATTTCTGGCTCTACACTCAGGAAATACTCTTGGCAGTCCTCAGGGGACCATATGGGATGCCAGGGATCGACTCAGGTCAGCCACATACAGGGCAAATATTTTACAAGTTGGACTAATGCTCCTGTCCCACATATATGTTTTTATTTGCAATGTAAGTCAAATCCTTCCAACAAATTGAAGACTGTTGCTCTTCCAAAATTACTACTTTGTTCTCATGGAAGGCTTGAATTCATTAAACCTGTCTAGTCAGTGTAGAGTGAAAAGAATCTATTTCCAGCTTCAAAAAGCATTTTGACAGTTTGTGGAATTCTGGTCATTTCTTTCAAAGTGTCAGTATCTTTTTTGTGTTATTTGATTTCTAACTTGGTTGACTCACATTTTATGGTATCTGATTTCTTTCTTAAATGCTGATAAAGTCAGTGTTGAGCAAGCAAATGGGCCTCAGGCTATTTAGCCAACCTTATCAGTCAGAATATAAGTGAAGTAAACAGGGTAGGTAACACTTTGGTCAGATAGCTGTCAGTAAAATACCGTCTGGGCTTCTCAGTGTCAAGGAGAAAGCAGTGCAAATAAGCCTCAAGAAAGTGTTGCTGTTAAGCTATACATAGCCAGTTTTAACTGTCATTTTCTCCTCAAAGTAGAAAGTAAGTTAGTACATGCTGGATGGTATATATGTGAATAGCACTGATTTTTCTGTAGTTACCAATTTGAAATATATGTCAACTTTATTGTAGACCTGCTAGGCACCAAGAATCTGAATGATCATTGGCATGACTTACTTTGCTCTATCATTTTTTTGTTTGTTTTTTGGACCCCAGGAGTCCTTTGGCTTACTCCTTGCTCAGTGCTCAGGGATCACTCCTGGTGGGGTTTAGGAGACCATCTGGGATCAAACCCAGGCCAGCTGTGTGCAAGGCAACCACCCCTACCCTCTGTACTCTCATCCTGGCCCTGTTTGTATGAGTTAGATGAACACATACATTCTTATGCCTTATAAACATAAATGAGAAATAAGCTTTCTGGTACCTGTACAGTGGTCTTCAATTTATCACCCATAACAAACAGTCTTGGAACTAGGGAATAGGATCACGATCACGATCACGATCTTCCCATGTATCATCTATTTGTTAGAGCGGGCACCAGTAATATCTCCATATGTCCTGTCTCATGCCAGTAGAGCCAAGGGCATTGGCTTGCTAGAGGAACATAAAGAGCCTCAAACCATTATATTAGGTCATGGGAATGACCTAATATAATTGTCACTGGTATTTGGCATATCAAACAGAGCATGAGCAGTTTGCTAGGCTTGCCGTGCGGGAGGCATACAATTGTAGTCACCTCCAAATAAAGCATTTATTGATGAACCACGCAGCCGCAAGCGGCCGCACTGAGCTGGGCAGTGATGGGCTGGTCTTCTGGGTGGAGTTCTGACGAGAGGGAAGTCCAAATGTGGAAAATGGCGGTCCCGTGGATTGGGGGGGTCGTCTGGCTTGTTGTGAGGCTCTGCTGGGGTGGTGGGCCAGGGCTAGAACCCACCATGCCTCCCGAGTGCCTAATGAACTGCTGGGCACAGGGAGAGCAAGGGAGCAGCTCTGCCCCATGTCTGAGGGAATAGGATAGCAGTTAAAATACATACCTAGCTTGTAACAGCTCAAATTCCTGCCCTAGTAGTTTAGAGCCTCCAGGCTTTGGCCAGTTAGAGCACATCTGGGGCCCTCCTAAAATCATAAAACAAAAAAAAAGAGCGAGAGGCATTGTCTTCCAAAAAGCAATTTACAAAACATTAGGCAGTGATCCAAAAAACCTGATACTCATATTTTCCTAACTTTTAATTTGGGGTGAATGATATTTCTCTCAAACGGAGTGCATGCTATAAAGTGCTTTGTTTTTCTACTATGATATAAAAACTTGCAAAACACCTTTCATAAAGGAAGGGTACAGTGTTTCCCAGGCAGAGACAAGAGTGATATCTTAAAGGCCTGCATGCTTGCTTTGCATATGGTCTGGGTTCATTCATCAGCACAACATGATCCCCTGAGAGAGCCTGGAGCTACCCCTGAGTGCATTCGTGGTGTGGACACACAGCAGAGAACAGAGAAATGTTTTCCCTAGACATATTTTGAAAGCCATCATAGTTAAATGTCTTCAGAAATGTTCAGTTTTGGAAGAGCTGGTTGAAGGAAATATAAATATCAAAATTATGTCTTAAAATATTGTTATAAAGAAATCATAATAGGTGGTACAAAATATTTACATTGTTCGATAATACAGAAGTAAAGGAAGATCAAATTGAAAAGCTATTTTATTTTCCTCATTCTCCCTCTTTTTATTGAGATACTCTAGCTTGCAGTAGTGTTAATGGTACTTTCTTGCTTGCATTTTCCCCAAATTACACCCATCACCAGAGAGCCCACTTCCATCCACCAATGGCACGAAGATCTTCCCGTCCATAACACCACAGACCCAATCCATAAACTCAGTTCTATAGATCAAAAGGCCAAGGTAGTAATACTGGAGAGATTTTCGAAAATTTATTTTGTCTTATTGAGAATTAAACTATGTAATCTTAATTCTAATGCATACTAAAATATTATTGGTTTGATTATGTTGAAAACCCATATGACTATTTATTCATTTTTTGTATGTATGTATTTATTTATTTTACTTTTTAAGTCACACCCAGTGATGCTCAAAGGTTACTCCTGCCTCTGCACTCAGGAATTACTCCTGGCAGTGCTTGGGGTAGTATATGAGATGCTAGGATTCAAACCCAGGTCAGACGAGTGAAAGGAAAACTCCCTACCTACTGAAATATTGCTCCAAGCCCCCCATGTAAATCATTGTATCACTGTATCACTGTCTTCTTGTAGATCATCAATTTATTCTAGTGGGCACCCACCAGTTACATCTCAATACGTCCTGTCATATGTGAGGTAGACCAAGGGAATCTGCCCAATCCAGGAACATAAAGATCCTCAAACCATTCCATCAAGTCATGGGAATGAGGTCTATAATTGTTACTAGTATTTGGCATGTCAAATATGACACGGGTAGCTTGCCAGGCTCTGCCGTGCTGTTGGGATACTCTTGTAATCACCTCAAAACTCAAGCATTTATTGATGAACTGTGTGGCTGCAAAGCAAACACCAGCGGGGCTGTGATCAACTCTTCTGCTGGGTGGAGCTCTGAGCAGAGGGAATCCGGATGTGGAAAATGGCGGCCCTCATGGTGTATGGGTTCCTCTGGCTTCTTGAAAGGCTCTGCTCGGATGGCGGGCCAGGGCTAGAACCCGCCATCCCTCATGGACGCCTTGTGATCAACTGGGCACAGGGAGAGAAAGTAGCAGTGCTGCCCCATCTGTGTGTGTGAGTCTCTGGATCCTCCATGTAAATATTTAGAAAAAAAAATTATTTTCTTCTTTTTATAATGCTCCCCTCCCAATTCCATATGTAGATGATTATTTTATAACATTTTGGGTCATTTGCATGGAAATGTTGATTCTAAGACTAGAATGTATTGGTAAATATTATTACGTGTAGAATCTTTTAAATATTGCTGCTGGCTTAAAAAATATGTCAATTTCACACTTTGACAGCTTGTAAAATATTTTTCTCATTTCTTCCTCCTAGCATTCCCTTCCCTTCTTTCCTGGCACATGTTATTTGTAAACAAGAGTAATGTATGACTGAACTTAGAATTAGAGGTTCTGAGTAAGATAGCCTGCATTGTAATTCAAGCTGTACCACTTTCTGATTAAGATGTTTTTGTGATGTAACAAAATTCCACTTGTGTCATATTTTCAACTGAAAAGAATGGAAATAAACATATATTTGTTATAATTAGTAATGTTTAATCATAGAAAAGTAATATTATATATTAAGACATCTAAAAATACTACCTTGACCACTTGATCACTTGAATCCCATTATTTATTGATTTGTAGAGCGGGCACCGTAACAGTAAAAAATACTACATTAAGTCTTATTTTGTCCAGGAAAGAAAGAAAGAAAGAAAAGAAAGGAAGGAAGGAAGGAAGGAAGGAAGGAAGGAAGGAAGGAAGGAAGGAAGGAAGGAAGGAAGGAAGGAAGGGAGGGAGAGGGAGGGAGGAGGGAGGGAGGGAGGGAGGGAGGGAGGGAGGGAGGGAGGGAGGAAGGGAAGAAAGGAAGAAAGAAAGGAAGAAAGAAAGAAAGAAAGAAAGAAAGAAAGAAAGAAAGAAAGAAAGAAAGAAAGAAAGAAAGAAAGAAAGAGAAAGAAAGAAAGAAAGAAAGAAAGAAAGAAAGAAAGAAAGAAAGAAAAAAGAAAGAAAGAAAGAAAGAAAGAAAGAAAAAGAAAGAAAGAAGAAAGAAAGAAAGGAAGGAAGAAGGAAAGGAAGGAAGAAGGAAGGAAGGAAGGAAGGGAAGGAAGGAGGAGAAGGAAGGAAGGGAAGAAAGAAAGAAAGAAAGGAAGAAAGAAAAAAGAAAGAAAGAAAGAAAGAAAGAAAGAAAGAAAGAAAGAAAGAAAGAAAGAAAGAAAGAAAGAGAGAGAGAGAGAGAGAGAGGGAGGGAGGGAAGGGAAGGAAGAAAGAAAAGAAAGAAAGAAAGAAAGAGAGAAAGACAGTGTGTTTGTTTTTAAATATGCTACTATTGTAACCAAAATTAAAATTAAATTGTGGTGACATATATTCTTTGAATTTAGGTTGGGGGTTAGAAATAAATGACTAACCTTTGAGTAGGTACCAAGGGAGCGTTCTAGGAGACAAATATAAATATTTTCAGTATGATGAACAGAGGTTGTGGATATGATGTAGGAATAATAATCAACCTTACATGCTCACTTATGTGTTTCCATTAAGTGGTAGAAATTACACAGCCTTGTTCTTTTTTCATTGCATAGGATCTACAATAATTAAAAAAATTATTTTACCACTGTGAGATATTCAATTAGAAAGAGGTTCATGATTGGGTTTCAGTCACACAGTTTTCCAACACCCATCCCTCCACCAGTGCACACCACCAATGTCCCCAAATTTCCTCGCCTCTCCCCCAGCCTGCCTCCATAGCAGGTAATTTTCCTTTTCTACTCTCTCTCTTTTCTCTCTTCTTTTGCACATTGTGGCTTGCCGTACATACATTTAGGTTATCATGTTTATCCCTTTGCCTACATTTGATGCTCAGCTCTAATCTTCACAGGCTTCACCAGCAAATCATTAAGAAAGTGATGATGAGACCACATGACTTTTGTCAACCAATTCAATTTCTAAACTAATGTGTGATTTCACTGAAATAATTATATATGACTTTTCTCAGCTGTGTTCATTTGGCAAACATTCAACTATTGATTTTCATATTCTTTCTCTTGTGCATTAAAAGTTTTCTTTTTTGATGCTCTATGATAGTTTATGCTTTGTATTTTGCTCCTCATTTGAAAGCTGCCAACTATCCATGAGAATTATATTACAGAGGTATTTGGGAAAAGAGTGTTATATAACAATAATAATATACTTTTGTTATGTTTTCTAAATCTTTGAGAAACATTCGATCCCCGGCATCCCATATGGTCCCCGAGCACCGCCAGGAGTAATTCCTGAGCGCAGAGTTAGGAGTAACCCCTGAGCATTGCCAGGTGTGACCCAAAAAGCAAAAAAAAAAGAACAGCAATAACAAAACAAGAAATTTCGGTGGCTTGAACACCAGTTCACATGTCAGTGTTCATAACTGACTTTCTCAGAAACACCAGGCTGCTTATCTAGTATATGAATGTAAAACGCAGGACTCAGGGGCTGGAGCGATAGCCCAGTGGGTAGGGCGTTTGCCTTGCAGTGGCCGGCCTCTGTCGGCTCGGTTCGATCTCCGGCATCCCATATGGTCCCCCGAACACCGCCAGGAGTAATTCCTGAGTGCAGAACCAGGAGAAACTCCCTGAGCATTGCCGGGTGTGACCCAAAAAAAAAAAAAAAAAAAAAAACCTAGTAGTGTAACATTGGAAAAATTTGAGTAGTATTTTTCACTTAAAAAGATTAATCAGAGGTTAATCAACCAATAATTTTCTTAGGATGAATTTGGTTTTGATCGGGTGCCAAAATCAGATGAACTCAGGTTTGAATCCTGGTTCTGAGATCAGAAGTCTTTGTGATCTATCTTTGATCCCCATAGCATGAGCATTTTTATTGAAAAATAACACAACCACTTTGTCTCATATCTATCATATAGTCCATAATCATTTAATTTAAAAAATTAATGTTATTCGATATTTCTTAACTTTAGTCATTTTCATATTCTAATTTAATCTAATAGTATTAACTTTTATTGCTTTCCTTTTAGACCTTATCAACTGACTTAAATAGCCATAATAAAACTATAAGAATGTGTGATTTCAAGATTTTTCTTGTTCTTCCTTTCAGGGAAATCTTGAGGAGTTTGACACTTTTCATCCTCTGGTCATTGGTAAGTCATATTTAGCCTATGGTGTTTTCCCAAAGTTCTGTTTAATAATGCCTATAATTTAATGGTCACTATCACTATCGCTATCTTCCCTTTAATCATCTATTTGCTAGAGCGGGCACCAGTAATATCTCCATAAGTCCTGTCTCATGCTAGTAGAACACAATGGCATCCTCTTGCTCCAGGAACATAAAGAGCCTCAAACATTATATTAGGTCACGGGAATGACCAAATATAAATGTTACTGGTAATTGGCATATCATTACTACACGAGCAGCTTGCCAGGCTTGCCATGTGGGTGGCATACTGTTGTAGTCACCTCTAAATAAAACATTTATTGATGAACCACGCGGCGCCTAGTGGCCGCACGAACCGGGCTGTGATAGTCTGGTCTGCTGGGTGGAGTTGTGACGAGAGGGAAGTCCGGATGTGGAAAATGACTGGCCCCATGGAGTAGGGGAGGGTGGTCTGGCTTGTTGTGAGGTTCTGCTGGAGTGGCAGGCCTGCCACCCCAGCAGAATTTAACGGTAAGGTATATGTCAGTATTATTGCTTGATAGCTAAAAACACCTTTATATTTTTCTAATGAAATTTGTCACATCCGGATTTTGTTTCTCAAGTGTTATTAAAAATCTATTTATGTAACTTTCCAATTATATTAGTAGTTCAAGAGGTATTAAAATCTATCATAATTTTTCAAAAATTTGTAGAGCGTACAGTACTTATTGTAACTTTTTTCTTATTAATATTATGGCATATAAGCAAAAGATGAATAAATGTAGTAATATACTGTGTCAAATAAAATCTAATATGTCCTACTAGTTTATACAATATACAGTAATAATATTGCATATTTAAATTTAAAATATAAAGCAGGCCACAGAGATAGCACAGGGGTAAGGCACTTTCTTACCTTACACATAGTCAACCTTGATTCCATCTCTGGAACCACATATGATCACTCAAGCACTGCCAGGAGTGATCCCTAAGCACAGAGTCATGTGTAATCCCTGAACATAGACAATTGTGCCCAAAATGCCCTCACACCAAATATATCAGAGGTATCATATCCAGGACACCATTAGTAAAATTGTATAGTTTCTGGGCACGCACTAATACTTTCACATGTTAAAGAGTGTAATCTCCAAGATTTATTGTTGCAGTTATTGTTTGGTTGGGGTCACTCCTAGTTACGCATGCAGCAATTACTCCTGGTGGTACTCCCAGGGAATTATATGGAGGGCTGGGAATTAAACCTAGGTCAAAAAACCCCACCTGCTATGCTATAACTCTAGTCCTCTTCTAAAGTTTTTAAAGAAATAATTCATCATTGTACAATGCTAAGTAAGGATTTATATAGCATTTACAAATTATATAAATTGTGAATATTTTAAAATAAGTTTGGATCATAGTATAAAAAAATACACAGTTGCATAACTGTGTAGAAACTTTAATGGTACATTGGAAATTCAATAAATCTCTGCTTTAATTTGTCATCTACCTCGTGGTGTGTTTTGCATTGAACACCATGACAAGTACTAAGAAACAAAAGAAATAAAGCTAAATATATTTTATGGTTTTCTTTGACCATGATTTTGCACTCAGCTATTGATATTCATATTTCAGAAACTTTACGGAGTCGAAGGATTCATAGAGTATATGTTTCATATACGTTAAAAAAAAGTAGAATAAATTTTATTGTCACATGATATCTCCAAAGATAACTTGTTAAGCTGAAACCTCAGGAAATGCAAATTCACATCGTTTGCTTTCAACATATAATAGAATTATTTATTCAGAAGCATCACATATTTTTCTTAATAGGGTCCTTAATGCAGGGCAACCAGATAGATGCTGTGAGAAAAAGAGAAGAAAAAGTCATTTTCACAGTACATCAGGAAGCTTCTTTATACTACTAAGTATGAATCAAGTCTAACACCCTTTTTTCTTATAATTTGAGTTAAGATTTAATTGGAGTCAGTTCAGTTTTGAAGCAGAATGGAGATGGGTGGTAAGATTCTAGTGACAAAGTCAAGACTTTCTGAATAAACCAATCTCACTAAATATTCAATCTAAAAGCTTTGTAATCATTGATTCCACTTATTTGAACTCTAATCTAATTCAAGAGCCTAACACTCCAGGAATCCATTAAATGCTGTTGTTCAAGAAAAAATAGCCATACCTGTCTTTAAAAGTATATGATAAAAGAATTTAAAAAACACAAAATGCTCATTGAAATGTTGATATGTTGCACTTTTATTATTTCCTTCTACAAATCCAGTAAACTCCTTTAAACATTAAAAATAAAAAGAAACTTGTCTGGAAAAACTCAATGAATCCTTAATGATTCTTATTGATCATGGTTTTCATCACAAGCCACCCAGCTGATAGATGACTTATTTAAATTCTGTGACATTTGGGGATCAATTTCTGCCTCACCAAGTCAGAGCAAATGTAATCTAGCTAGATTCTCTATACTAAGACCCTAGAATTTGTCATGACTTTCCTCTAGGGAAACAGAAAGAGGAGCAATAAATTTGCTATTTTATTTTGGATTGAATTTTTCCTGTTCAGTGTTCTGAGCAGTCAGCAACTTCATAAAGGTGTCTGTGTTGTCTGCTATTGAAAAAAGAAAAAAGAATGAAAAAGAAATGGAGCTATTTTCAACCATCCTACAACACAGATGGAAATTTAAGGAACTTTATACTCAGTGTTGCTGGTAAAAATTCACGAGCCATAGAATTCCCCAGTGAAGTGAAATGAGAGATGGGAATAGCAAGTTGGTGTCTGTTCTCTTAACGCAAATGCATTATTCAAGATGCAAGGACCCACAACCCCAGAATTAAAATTACTTTTAACTTCTATAAATAGGTGAAATGTTGAAACTCACTTTGTCCTTATCCATCACCTGGATATTAGTACATTTATCACTTTTCTTTGTTCAAGACTACCTTTACCCAGATTCTCTTCCAGTTATTAATATTTACTAGTAAATATTAATATTTAATAACAATTTTCTTGTCTGTTCCAACCCAAATTTTTAATGTTGATTTCATATCAGTATAACTTTACAGGCTATTTGTTTTTGAGTCAAACCTTAGAGGGTACTACCGCTTCTGTGGTCAGGGATCACTTCCGGCAGGGTTTGGGAGACCATATGGGTTAATGGGGGATTAAACTCTGGTTTAATATGCTTGCAAAGCTATCTGTATGCCATCTCTTCAATCCCTAAAAACATTACTTGGATTCAGTGAAACTAAATTTTTATATCCTCTTATGATTATTCCTAATAATCAACTCAGCTTATCTTAATGATAGTACATTGTTTTCTCGAGTTGTGATATGTTAAAAATGAACTTACGTTATTTTCCCATGTTCTATATCATTCCTATTGGAGCAAATAAAAGAAACTGTCTACAGTGTTTCCCAACATCAAATCTAAAGAATATCTTGTATTATTTTTCTCAAATTCCTTATTACAGCATTCATGGAGTCTTTGTCATTTCTACCTCTGCATAGATGGGAAGGAAATGTTATACGAAGTTAGCAAAAAAAAATGTGTTCTGCATTTTTAAGTCATTTGAAAATTTTAAGCCAAAATTAAGTTAATGAACAGAAGCATAATGACAGCAGTAGTTTAAAACAAGTTAAAGTTTAAGTAAAGAAGTAATCATTCCCATTTAATATTTAGGGATGATTTTTTTAAAAATTTAATTCTCTATATTCTATTTGTTCAAATCTCAATTTATTTTATTTTAATATTTTGATACTTTTGTGCATAAGTATATATTCATGTTCTTTATAGGCCTCTATATTATACCCACATAAGCCCCTCAAGTTTAATGTTTAGATTTTTTTCCATTGTATGACATTAACAGGAAAAAAATTGGCGCTATATACACAAAAAGTGAATCATTGAAAGATAGAGATAGCCCCTGAAGACAGTTCCAAGGGAACAGAAGACCCTGAAAAATGCTTTTGGATAAAATATTTTTATTTTCCTATTTTGGAAATGTATATTCCCTGAAAGGGATGAGAAGGTACATGGACACCCACTGCATTTTCTGCCACGGAGTAATTCTGGTAATCCACAAATCTAAGGCGTGAGTGTGCACTATTGACTCAAAATTACAGAGTGCCACAGTTCACCATAATATGACCTTTGTCCTTTGTGATTAATGAAACAGTCTCTAGATTATCTTTTCTTATTGGTGTTACCACATGATTTTCTCATAACTTCTTTGCTAAAGAACAATCTCCTAGAATTGTGTTGTCATGAATATGAAGTCTTTAGTGACAAAAAAAATTGTAAAAATCAAGCAAGAAACATCCGCCTCTAACCCCCTTTTTTAACCCAGTATCAGACCAAACATTATCTCTGTTAGTTACCAGATGCCAACTGATGACTTATCACTAATCCCTGAAATATTGGAACCAACATCCATCTCAGATTGCCTTTCTTTCTGCCTCTGAAAACGGTGGCCTTCAGGAATTGCACATTTAGGATGTTGTTTTTAGGATTCCAGTGTTAGGGATTGTGTCTTTCTGAACTATAAAATACATGAGATGAAACTTTTATATTTTTATAACTATTTAGAATTGAATAAAATGCGTGACATGCATTTGAATATTAAGCTTGCTGTGCCCTTTTTATATAAAACTTAGCATGGTCCAAATCCTTGTTTGATGTATACATTTATATTTCTTCCCATTTTGGGGGCATGCTTGTAAACTAGGGAAATGTTCTAGAAAGTGGTCATGACCATATTTTCTACCCCTAAGTGTAATGCATTTGACCTTATTTCAGCTATTATGAACATCATTATAAAAATGTTTTGCTCAGTTTGCTATTTCCCTTTTATTATCTTACAGAATTTTGGTTCAGATGTATATTACTGAACTGATGACTCAGAGTATGTCCTAACTACAATTTAATTGAGTCATTCTCCTCACACTCTACCATGTGTGAGATTTTTAAGAACCTGACTCTATATTTTAGGAATCTCGCCTATATCAATGGTCAGAGTGAACTGAATTAATAGGAGGAATTACCTCTCTTTATTTATTCTACCAAGGCCAACTCTCTGGAGGAATGCTTTATTGTTGCAGACAATACATTTTCTGGTTTGCTGGCTGCCCTTAATGGGATGTTACAATCGATTGGAACAATTTCTCTGTCACCTGAGATGCACTGTAGGTTTTGTGGTCTGTTACAGTATGATATCCGCCTCATGTCTTTAAAAACAATTTATATTCTAAACCAAGTGTCTTCCTTGCTTGTAACACCACAGCTTCCTTTTTCAGAGGAAACACTTCTTGTAAGTGTGCAATATACCTGGAATCCAGGCAGATTCACCCACAGTGGTTGAGCGGTTGTGTCAACGACATGAAAGATAATACTGCGTATGGTAAGAACAGCAGAGAAATGTGATGAGTCTGATTTCCTGCATGGTCTCCGTTAATCCGAGAGCTGCTCTATTGAGCAAACAGTGCCCCCTGGTGAAATCAGTTCTCATCCTTGCAAGTTCCAGTTCTAACACACAGGTCAAAAGATAAAGAAACACCACTGTACTCTACGATAATTATTATCATGTCAACTGTTCAAAAACTTAGAGAGCCATTTGTATACCTCTAATAAATTCATGATAGTGAGAAGTGTAAAAGAGCACAGAAGAATTTTAAAATCCAGTTTGCTCAAGACCAAACAAATACTCTATCTGCCTGCAGATATAAACCTTGGTATGGCCCAAATGCAAGCAAAAAAATAAATAAAACGCTGGTGTCAGTTTCTGGGGAGTCTGTAAATAACTTTGAATTCTTTTTTACTGCTAAATGTGGGCTACTTGACGTGCAGTCACTTAGGAGGGTGGAAAGTTCAGCTTCTTTTCCTCTGTTCAGTCTCAGTGCTTTAAGGTCTCCAGCTGCCACACACGGTAGGTCTCAAAGTGCTTAGCTCTGAGACCTGGTGAGAAAGGAGAGGAGAGAGTTTAGTAAAGACCTTCATTAAAGGACCCAGGCCTGAATAACTACTTGTTTAAAGCTGACTTTTTTCCTAGACATTACATTTGAAACTTCTTCAAGACCTTAGCAAATACACGCACCTACCTTTCTGTAATCAGCAAAGCTTTCTGAAACACTGCTTAAATCAGAGATGCCCAAATTTCTTTGACTCACTGCTTTTATAAAAAAAGGGAAGAAAGCTATAAAGCAACTTACCTCTTTACCCACATCTTTGTAGGAGCAAATTACAAAAAAATTGCCCCCTACTCACCTACTAATAGTAGCATAGTAATTGCTACTATGTCCTCCCCAATTTTCAGTCCCTAAAGGGCGTATCTAGTCTGCTTTGAGAAACACCTGACATGTTGTATGGCAAGCATAGGGGTCTGGTATTGTATTTCATTTTTTTCTTGGTATCTATTGAAGACCACAGTTCTCCTTTATATTAGGATACTTAAATCACAGTTTATAGACCTCAAATTGAAAGGTGAAATGTTGCCCAAATTGCAAAATAATTACCTCTTTTTTTTAATTTTTTTTTATTACACCACCATGAGATATACAGTTACAAAAGTGTTCATATTTGGGTTTCAGTCATACTGTGTTCCAGCACCCATCCCTCCACCAGTGCCCATTTCCTACTACCAGTGTCCCATGATTTCCCCCTCTCCCAGCCTTTGTCTATGGCGGGCAATTTTCACCTCTCTCTCTCTCTCTCTCTCTCTCTCTCTCTCTCTAGCTCTCTGTGTCTCCCTTCTTTTACACACTGTGGCTTGCAATAAATAAAGTTAGAGGTTATCATGTATATCCTTTTGCCTACTTTCAATGCTCAGTTCTACACTTGATGACTTGATCACTTGACATTCCGTTATCCATTGATTTGCTTTAGCGGGCGCCAGTTATATTTCCATTTGACCCTATCACATGCCAGTGTAGCCCAATGGCATCTGGTTGCTTCAGTTCTACACTAGTATCGTCATTTACAATAATTATTAGTACACTGCTCCTTTCTCTGTATTGCCTAACATGCACTCCCACACATTTGCAGACAAGACCTCCTGATCCATGTTTTGTCTGGCCTTGGATATTGGTATCATGCTATTTTTATATCCCACAAATAAATGCAGTCATTCTGTATCTGTCCTTTTCCTCATGGGTATTCTTGTTTGTATTCTATGTTAAATTCTTTAATATAGTAGTCTGCCACAATTTTTTAACATGATAGTCCACTCCACAGATTTTGCTTCTAGTTTCAGTTATCAGGAGTTTTAAAAAGACTATATGTAACATTTTTTAAAATTTTTTTTAATTAAATACTTTATTATACTACCGTGAGATATACAATTACAACGCTGTTCATGTTTGGAGGTTTCGGTCACAGAGCGTTCCAGCACCCGCCCTCCATCAGTGCCCATATCCCACCACCAATGTCCCCAATTCCCTCCCCTCCTCCCATAGCCTGCCTAAATGGCAGGTTCTTTATCTCTTTTCTTTCTCCCTCTCTCTCCTTTCCTTCTCCTACACACTGTGGGTTGCACAACATACACCTGGAAGCCATCACGTGCATTTTTTTGCCTGTATTTAATGCTCAGTTCTATGTTGGCATCAGACCTTTTGACATTTATTTACACATGTTCCCTTCTCTGTCTTACCTAACCTTTGACTCCCTCACGTTTGTGGTAATTTCCACTTTTGGTAAGACCACCTGATATATTTATGTCATGCAAATAAATGCAGTCATTCTATGTCTCTCTTTCCTTCTGACTAATTTCACTCAACATGATCTTTTCCATGTCCATCCATTTATAGGCAAATTTCATAACTTCATTTTTCCTAACAGCTGCATAGTATTCCATTGTGTAGATGTACCACAGTTTCTTTATCCAGTCATCAGTTCTCGGGCATACTAGTTTTTTCCAGGTTCTGGCTATTGTGAATAGTGCTGATATGAAAATAGAAGTGCGGATTGTGTTTCCGCTGTGTGTTTTTGGCTTCCCAGGGTATATTCCCAGGAGTGGTTGTCTGGGTCAAAAAAGAGCTCAATTTCTAGTCTTTGGAGGGATGTGCATATTGTTTTTCAGAAAGGTTGTACAAGTCGACATTCCCACCAACAATGTATGAGAGTCCCCTTTTCCCCACATCCACACCAGCACTTGTTTATATGTAACATTTTAAGAAGAGGGATATACCATATTACAACAATGTTTTAACTGCAGCATATAATTATATTTCTCCTGTTTATTGTCATTATTGATAATCTCTTATAGCAATAGATGAGTTAATGGGTATTTTTATAATAAAATTCTGATGATTGGGAATCATAGATCATATCTAAATGCTTGAAACAGTACTATGAGATACCCACAGACCTGTTACTCCAAGGAAATCCCCTCCAAATATTATTTAATATTTTCATTTTCACAGAATGGATGAGAGATTTAAAAATTATGTACATTTTAAGTTGTCTAAAATTTAGCTAAACTTGACTTCTGTTTGGGAATGTGCTCAGCCAAGTATCTATTCTATTTCACTTTTACATGAACAGTGAAAATTTGGAGGAAGAATTCCTGCTAATAATTGTAAGTTTTGAGAAAATGCAGTAAGCACATTTAAGTCTGTCAATAGTTTGCATTATGGTTACATTCAAATACTTATTCTTGAAGTTGTCATTCTCATATGAAATTGCACAGTACTCATAAAATATCAAGATTTCTATAAAGAGTTGGAGAAATGTGAAAATGAGTGAGTACATCCAAGATGAAGCACTTGGAAGTAGTGAATTGGGAACCAGTTGTAGCGCTGAATGTAATGTAACATTTTATCATTTTTAAAAGTCGGATATTGTGAGTTAATTATGTAATTGCTATAAAAAGGTTTGAATTTTTAGGCATACAATGTTTGGTTTATATCTAAGGCATGCTATTTTCTCAAGGCACCAGTCATTCAGATGGAGCAATAAAACATAATAAAGGACAAAGAGACTATTTCTCAGGTAGGAAAACGTCTTCCAGGTTCAGAATCATTTAGAATATACAGGCCTATATTTATAAATCTTGTGCAGACTTACTACAGAGTGAATTTTTGGTGCTGGCTTGATGGTACAGTGTTTGGCCTAGCACTGGTAATCAGGAGACACCAGGAGAAACTTGTCAATGCCTGGATGACTACTTGGTGCTGGGGATTGACTCCAGACCTCACACACACTAGGCATGTGCTCCACCATTCTACTGACTCCAGTTTCCCCCAAATCTTTGTAGAATATGGCAACACTAATCTGAAAAATATATATGCTGTCCTAGCCAATAAATGAAAATAAGTTTATCATATTGATAAACTTGAATACCTCAAGATGTTACAGGTGTGGCTGCAGTGCCTGGCAGCATCGGCAGGTGGCAGACAGGAGACAGGCTGTCTACACCCAGGACTCTGCCCTGTGTGCTCTGGATGGTTGATAGTCTGACATAAAAGAAAGACTGGGTTCCCTGGGATGAACCCAGAGTCACGGCAGAGCCTGGAAAGCTACCTGTGGTATATTTGATATCCCAAAACAGTAACAATAATGGACCTCATTCCCAATGAATGGAGACGTTACTGGCACCTGCTCGAGCAAATTGATGAACAATGGGAAGACAAGTGAAAAGTGACATATTGATTAATGAGTGGAAAGAGAAGATACACATATTTACATGATGTGTGTGATTTAACCACAAGAAGGATGAAATCTTATCATTGTAACAGCAGAATTGCTCTTCATAGAAATTCTTTTAAATGAAATAAGTTAGGCATCAGAAGGCAAATAATGTATTATTTAATTTAAGAATTAATCTCATTAATTATTGACAACCAATTATCTATTATTAATATGATTAATAATATAATTATATATAGTTTTATATAATTCTGCAGTGGATTAATCAAAAAATGTGTTTTAGGTCTAAGAATGAAATCTTTGAGGCATAATGGAAGAGAATAATGTGTAGATAAATTATACATTGGAAGGTTTATTAAGTATTTGATGATAAAAGCACAGAAGTTAGATTAGAAGTACGAGGCACTAATTTTATGAATTTAATTTAGTTCCAGATATTGTGTGCATAATTTTAATTCCACTGAAAACAAGCAATATTATTTGAAGTTTGAATGTATGATATATAATATATATTATACATATATAAGTCTATTTTATCAATTTATCTATGGTACCTCACTGTATTGGCGCATGGCTACAAAGGGTCAGTCTTTGTTCAGTATGAATCCTGCCATGTCATACTGGACGAGATTATAGAAAGCTACAATATGGCCCGCTGAGTTTGCTTTCATTTGGTTTTGAAGAAAACAGATGGATTATTGAAATTCTTCTGGGGACACAAGGATTTTTAGACTACACCTGTCAGTGCTCTGGTACTATTCCTGATTCTGGACTCTAGTGAACTGTGGCTGTGCTTAGGGAACCATATGTAGTGCTGTGAATTCAAATCACGTTCAATGCTGCCATGCACAAGGCAATTACCTACCTCCTGTCTCAGCCCTAAGAGTTGTCCTTTCAATGGAACCTGCGTACCTGTAATTGAGTTCCATATTAATACTCAAAAATGTAAGGTGATGACAATATTTTTAAACACTTCTATAAAGAACTGGACTATGTTTATTATGCTTTGAATTTAAATAGTCCTGGAGCTGGAGCGATAGCACAGCAGGGAGGGCGATGCCTTGCACACAGCTGACCCAGGTTCCATCCCTGGCATCCTATATGTCCCCCGAGCACCACCAGGAGTAATTCTTTTTTTTTAAATATTTTATTATACCACCGTGAGATAAGAAATTACAAAGATGTTCATGTTTCGGTTTCTGCCATACAGTGTTCCTTAACCCATCTCTACCAGTGCCCATTTCCCACCCCCCAAGTCCCTGATTCCCTCCCCTCTCCCCTAGCCTGCCTCTGTGGCAGGTTCTTTATCTCTTTTCTCTCTTTCTCTTTCTCTCTTTCTTTTTCTCTTCGTTCTCTTACATATTCTGGATTGTAATACATGCACTTAGAGGTTATCATGTGTATCTTTTTGCCTATATTTAATGCTCAGTTCTAGGTGGGTAATAGCACTTTCTACAATTATTGGCACACTGTACCAGGAGTAATTCTTGAGTGCAGAGCCAGGAGTAACACCTGTGCTGTGCATTGCAGGGTGTGAACCAAAAAAAAAAAAAAAAAGTTCTAATGAGATGATTGATAATTTTGATATGTATGTATATATGGGTGTATGTATATTGACTTATAAACATCTATTAGTGCTTTCTTGATAATTAATATTAATAAAATTTGTATCTGCAAAAGTCTTTAATGTTGTAATAGCAAGTATAAATGTGTAAAACATAATTCCATTTTATTTTTCCCTGCAAAATTTGAACAGAGTATGTTTTAGAACACTATAATTTTTTGAGGCAAATAGCAATTTTACCCAAAGACAGCTTTATATAAAATCAGTATCAGATTTCTTTGAGGCATAAAAAACACTGAGACATAAAACATGTTAAAAGAACAACCTAATTACAACCATATAATTCAATGGGCTGTTTGGTCTATAATAGTGAATTATGGAGAACAAGCAAACAATTAATGGAAGAAAACATTTCTAAAAGGAGAATTCAGCATTTGGCTCTAGTTTATAGCATTTTATTCATTCCCGTGACTAAAATAAAACAGTCTATGTAAATCTTAACTGCTGCTCAATTTACATAAACTGCAATAAATTAGTTTAGTGACTTTACCAATAGTTTAAGTTGAAATACTCAATATGTAAATTTTATGTAGAGTGGTTTTAATCTGTGCCAAACAAGTGCCTTTTACCTCAATCCATTGTTTTTTTCCTGAAGCCAGAGCAATATTATTGTCAGGTAATGTCCTATATGAGGAAAAGTGATTCTATATTACTTTCTTTTAGTAATTAGTTATTAATTATCTACTGTAAAGCTAACAGATAGAAAAGTGTACTATACCCTGGATAAGGAAGTGATATGAGGTCAAGATTACCTTCAATAACAATTTTTTTTTATCATCAAGTAAGGAGATGCCTATATCCAGCTTTGGTTATTTTTGTGAGACACATATCATGGACTATCTAGGAAATGTTTCAATGTAGCTCATGCGTTCTTTCTTGAATGCATGAAAATGTTTCCATGTTACTCTGTGTTCTTGAGTGCATGACTTTGATACTCAAATGCATCCCATCAAAATCACAGTATTATCTCTCTCTGGATGTCTTATTTCTTTTCATGGGAGTGGGATTGGGACACACCTGACTGCACTCAGGTTTACTCCTGTCTCTGTGCTCCAGGATAACTTCTGGCATGCTCATGGCACCTTATGTAGTACCCTGGATTGAAACTGGGTTTAGTATGTGCAAAGCAAGTATTTTGCTTACTAAACTGTCTCTCTGGTCCAAAGATCTGATTATTCTCATGCTTGACAATTTCTTTAGAAAGTAAACTCATCTTCTGCTGACCAAATTTGGTACATATCTTCACGATCATGATCACGATCTTCCCGTTGATCATCTATTTGCTAGAGCGGGCACCAGTAATATCTCCTATATGTCCTGTCTCATGCCAGTAGAGCCAGGGGCATCGGCTTGCTACAGGAACATAAAGAGCCTCAAACCATTATATTAAGTCATGGAAATGACCTAATATAATTGTTACTGGAATTTGGCATATCATATACAACACGAGAAGCTTGCCAGGCTTGTCGAGGCGGGGAGGCAAACTCTTTTAAACACCTCCAAATAAAGCATTTATTGATGAACCGCCGCAAGGTGAACCGGGCTGTGATATGCTGGTCTGCTGGGTGGAGTTCTGATGAGAGGGAAGTCCAGAAGTGGAAAAATGGCGGCGCCCGTGGGAGTGAGGAGTGGTGGTCTGGCTTGTTGTGAGGCTCTGCCGAGGTGGTGGGCCAGGGCTAGAACCCGCCATGCCTCCCGACTGCCTCATGAACGGCTGTGCACAGGGAGAGCAAGGAACAGCTCTGCCCCATGTGTGAGAGTCTCTGGACCAGCATACCTGGGCCGGATTGAGGAAAAAGCTGCGGCAGGGTGGGTGTCGGTGATGCGGGCTGTGATGGGCTGGTCTGCTGGGTGGAGTTCTGACGAGAGGGAAGTCCAGAAGTGGAAAATGGCGGCGCCCGTGGAGTGAGGAGCGGTGGTCTGGCTTGTTGTGAGGCTCTGCCGAGGTGGTGGGCCAGGGCTAGAACCCGCCATGCCTCCCGACTGCCTCATGAACGGCTTTGCACAGGGAGAGCAAGGAACAGCTCTGCCCCATGTGTGAGAGTCTCTGGACCAGCATACCTGGGCCGGTACATATCTTATATTTTAATATTCTATAGTGGAAGAAGGGCCTGTCTAAAAAAAGAAATATATATGTTGTGTGAGATATTTATATCTCAGTCTATATTCATGACATAATAAACATGAAACCTGTTAAAATATGGCTTTAAATTTGAAGGACTCTGTTGTATTTGACCAAAATTCATAGTTCATGTTAAATAAAATTCCCCTAAAGCAGAAGTATTATTTTCAGTCTATGGCTATAAATTGGATTTTATTTCAAAATTTGAAGTATTTCACTGTATCACTGTCTTCCCATTGTTCATCGATTTGCTCGAGCTGGCACTAGTAACATCTCCATATGTCCTGTCGCAGCTAGTGTAGCAATCAAGGACATCTGATTGCTCCAGGGACAGGAAGAGTCTCAAACCATTCTTCATGTCATGGAATTGAAGTTCATAATTATTACTAATTTTTGGCATAACAAATAAAACACAGGTAGCTTGCCAGGCTCTGAAGTATTTATTGTTGTTAATAAATACATGTGACACAATTAAGAAAGTTAACTAATAAAAATACATTCTTAACTGCCTTAAATTACTAAGCAACGATGAAGATAACTTAAGTCATTACATTCAAATTGGAGGCTAAATTAAATATAGTGATGTGACAATTATCATCAAACATTGTTGCATGCTATCTGTGCATTAAAACACACTAATACTAAAAAGAAGGTAGTATTGTTTTTCAATTAAATAAGAAATATGTGATACAAAGCAACATCTATTAAAAATTTTGGAACAACCAGTTTTTCAGATAATCAGTTTTTAATTGAATTATTGCCTTTAAAATTTTACATATTGAGAGAGATGAAATTTTAAACAAAAAGATTCTGATATTCAAATAGCATTTTCTAATGTTAAACAAATGCTCATGAAAATTATTTGATTGTCAAAAAATATAAAATAAACCTTTTGCAGGGTCGAAGAGACAGTACAGTGAAGATGACATTTATCTTGTCCAGGGCACTTTGATTCAATCCACAGACCATGTGCCTCTGCCCCCAGTACTGCAAGCTTTGATTCCTGAGCATAAAAATAGGAGTAAGCCTTGCACACTATTGGATGTGCACTCCCCTATTTTTTTTTTGAAACTTCTCCTAACAAACTCTGTATATTAACCATGAATGTGTTAGAAATGAAGATCTTTAATCAGTTATTTTTAGCAGACTCCTAGTTTTTCTGATAATGAATATTTTAGAAAGCCCAGAAATACAAACAGTTTATTTGATACTCCAATCAATGCATCGATTAAAGAGTTCATCCTGGGTCTTGCAGAGAGTGAAGTGGTCAGGGGATCATGCCAGGTCTGCACTCAAGCTGGCTTGATTCCAAGCACCACAGGGTCCCCTGAGCATTGCGGCTGGCCCTGGAGACCTTGTATTGTATCAAGGTAGCTGAAAGGAAAATGAAAATTTAAAATCTATTTATAATTAAAATATGTAGAATACCAAAGCTTGATTTTGAAAATCAAATTCAAATTCATGGAAGATTGATTAATTTTAGAGCAATGAAAATGGATACACCTGTTGTAAAAACCATCCATATTCCATAAGAAGAATAAAAAGTAAAGCTAATACTTTAAACATATTTAGTACATAGAGCAGTGACCAAATAGCAAAACTATTTTTTATATTCAGAAATATAAACTTAAGCAATAACAAACCTCTGCCCCATTCCTCATAAAGAACATGGACTGCTGCTATATCTCATACTGTTTTTGAATATAAAAAGACATTATGATTGTGCATTAACTGCTCTGCATGCACAGTTCAGTTTCACAAGGAACCTGAGCAGAGCTGAGGCTGGGACAGCTTTAGTATTCCCCTTAAGAAATTGGGAGACCCGAATTCGGATCTCCTAAAGAGGAATCCAAAGAGCTATGCTTGGAATATCACACCTCACTCAAGTGAAAGAAGGAATCTGGAGCTCCGACCTCTGTCACTGTTCCAGAGTCAGGGACACTGTCTCGTTTGCAAAGGCATCAAAAATCAGATGGGCTGGACATATAATGCAATTTGAAAATGACTGCTGGACTAGAGCCATTAGCGACTGGATCCCACGGGATGTCAAAAGATCACGTGGCCGCCCACTACAAGATGGTCAGATTGCCTCGTCAAGACCCTGAAAGAAAGGTTTGAGGCTCTTCGTATTCCTGAAGCAACCAGATGCCATTGGGCTACACTGGCACGTGATAGGGTCAAATGGAAATGTTACTGGCGCCCACTAGAGCAAATTGATTAATAATGGGATGTCAAGTGGTCAAGTCAAGTGATTAAGTGATTAAAAATTAATTACCTTTTGTTTATATTATATCCTATCTGATCTTATATTTGCATTATAATTAAATTACCTTGATATTTATATAGTACCCTATGCAAATCTCAGTGATCCATGTCAATTGACTGCAATTTAGTAAGGTTTTTTATTGCCATACCCTGCAATGATCAGGGGTTAGTTCTAATTGTGTCCTCTGGAATTACTCCTGACAGTGCTCAGGGAGGTATATGGGGTTCCAGGGATTGAACCCTGGTAGGCCCTGTGCCAGACAAATGCCCTAACTGCTGTACTATCAATTTACAATTGACTTTTAAAAATTATTCAATTAAATAAGAAATATGTAATACAAAGCAACATCTATTAAAATACAATTTAATTTTTAAAAATTTACAGTTTAATTTTTAAAATTCTGAAAGGGTTTTTTTTAATTACCTACAATTTAATTTTAAAATTCTGAAAGGGTATTTTTTCACATAGAAGCATGTATAATATGAAAATGAATTATTTTCACAGATATGCTGACTTTGTATTACTGAGAATAACTGGTCTACCATTGTTTCCTTCTTATATATTTATCTTAGCCACTTAAATATTTATCTAAAATAAACATAATTATAAAAATGGAACTCAGTGACTTAGTGCATATTTTTTGTTGTTGACAAATTTAGTTAGCGGCATTGATAGACCAATCAAAAAGCAGGCAAC